>VYZV01009897.1:58355-71519 GCA_013401275.1 Pandion haliaetus | reverse complement strand
GGGCGCTGGAGGTGGAGCCGCGGCGCTGAGGGCTCCGCCCCGCCCCCCACCCCCCCTTACCCCCGGGCCCGGGAGCCGGCGCGGGCCGAACGGGGGGGGGCCCGCACCCGCTGTCTGCACCAATCACCTCCCCGCAGCCCCGTAGGGAGGGCACCGGCCAGGGCTCCGCCGGTCCCTCCTTACCGGGCCGGGCCGAGCCTGGGGGCGGGGCTGCGAGGGGAGGGAGGGACGGGCGCTCGGGAAGGGGCATCTCCTCCCCCGAGGGGTGGGCCAGGAGGAGAGGCTGAGCCGGGGGGGCTGCCCGCCCCGACGGCCCCCGCCGAGCCCTCCTTGGGTCTCCGCGGCAGCCTCCGTCTCCACAGGCCGCCCCGGCCCCGCATCTTGGCCCTGCTAGCAGCCGGCTTGCCTCTCCGGTGCACCGGGAGAAGCACTGCGGAGCTCTTTCCTCGAGCTCCGTGCCCGGGGAGCCAGGCCTCCAAACTAGTGCTGGCATTGCTCGAGCGAGTGTTGCGTGAGGGTCCTGCCAGCGCTGTGCTTGCATCCATGCCAGGAGTGCTGCGGGCCGGTGGCCCCGTGGCTCTTTAGCCAGGTCCTGTCCCCTGGTAGGGCATCGAGTGAGGGAACTTGCTGTTGGGTGGACAGGCTGGGGGGGGTCCCTGCTTGTGGCCAGTTTTCGCTCCTACTATAACTTGCACTGCACAAAACAAGACCGAGCGGATCGATGTTGAGATATCCTGTCCCTGATGAGATGTCACAGCCTCTCCAACATCAGAATGCCCCCTTAGGCGCCCTAGCTGTTCCTAGGCTTGCTGCAGCCTGAAGATGATCCATCTTGCAGCCTGTTGAGCACACGTTGTTACTTGTGCTTCTCCATTGGTTTTTTCCTCTCTACCAGATCAGGATTAAGGTTTACATCCTTGCTGGCTTCGCTGTGCCTGCTGCCGCTTGTTCGCTGTGGAGGTGGCAAATCTCACCGCTGGCCGATGACGCTGGCTGCCACTCTGTTGGAGCACTTCCCTGCCTGCCTCCCCTCCTCTGTGGGAGATCCCCTGCCTGTCACAGAACAACTGCATTATCCTCCCCCTAAATCTCTCTTCTGCTGTGACGTCTGCAGTGCGAACACTTGACTGAGATTAGTCTGTCATGTGGAGGCTCTTACCCCCCTGCTGACCTGTGCTTCCCCTTCTGTGGCTGCTTTTGGTTCGTGTCTCTTCCCTGCTTGTGCAGCCGGCAGCAGCTCAGGGCTAGCACTCCCAGGCTCTGGGGTTGTGGTGAAACTGGAGTTCTGGGTGGAATGTCAGACAGGAGTAGTTCCTTGCTCTGTCTGCTCAGGCGCTAACTTTTCCATCACAGCTTTTTTGCCTGCACACTGTCCTCTCTAATAGTATCTCTGACTCCTTCCACATTTCCCTGAAAAGGATTTTTTTTGAATCCTCATTATTTTGAGGTATCAATGAAGCTAAAGATTTTATGACTTCTTGGTGCAGTGTCCAGCTGCAGAGCTGGCAAGGCTGCCAGTTCAGCATGAGAGGGTTGGGGTTTGCCCAGGTGTATCACAAAGTCCCGCCTGGACTGCTCTTCAGTGCCTATTTTTTATTTAAAGCATAATTAGTGCTTTTGTCCCAGGCAGACAGCTGTGTAGTGCCCTGAGCATGATCCCAGTGTTGTCCCTCAGGTCACTGTACACTTGGCCCCGGTGATGTGTGTTTCCTTCATGCTGCCCTGCTTGAATTTCCTGCTTCCTCCTCACTTGGCAGCAAGTGCCCTTGGATCAACACCAGTTTGCTGTGACAGCAAGTTGCAGACTGTTCAAACAAGGGAGCAGTGAGGAGTGGTGTTGCCTTGTCACAGCGTTCAGCATCAATGAAGCACAACTGAAATAGCCTCCAGCTCTGCTGTCAGGTCTTCAGGAGGGTGCTGCAGCTTTGGCAGGGGCTCAGAATCAATTTTTGAGCAGAATCAGTTAGGAAGCTGGAAAACTGAATGTGACGCTGGGAGAGATTTGAGGTCCTCAGGCTGCTTAGTGTTGAGACGGCTCGATCGTGCTGTTCTCAGTGTGTGCGCAGGGAGCGGGTTCGATGAAGGGTTGCTTTACTTAGGGAAGGTGAGATCTGGTTACCTGAAGCTGGGGTGTGTTGGACTCAAACTGGAAACAAGCTGCAGATTTTAATGATTTAGCCATTGGAACCCTTCATCTTGGGATGGGTTGGATGGGATTGCCTGAAATCTTTGTTTAGGTTTGAGGATATTTCTGCAAGGGATGTTTTAGCTTTACTTCAGAGATAAAGTGACGGGATTTTTTTGATTATGCTTCTAACATGGATTATGCCCAGAACCTGACCTGATGTTTGTGAGTAGCCACACCTGGGCTTAATGGCTTCATGTCCCTGCTTAAAAACGTGAGATGATTTCAGTTGCTGTAAGCTAACCATCTTCTCTCTCCTTTTGAGGTGTCAAGGGTTGTTCTTCCAGTAATTTGGACCTTCCTGAAGCACCTGCTTGCCTAATGCCATGAATATTGCAGTGAACAATGTGGAAGAAAAAGCTGTCCATTCCTGGTCAAGAATTTCCTCTGCAGGACAGAAAGTGCTGGAGGAAGCCCTCCGAGTCTTCAACCCAATGTCCCAGGACCTTTCGGACACAGAGACCCAGCTGGTGGCCTTCATTCAGGGCCTGAAGGAGGAGGGCTACCAGCCCACAGTTCTGAGGAGTAAGGATGTGTATGGGTACAGCTCATGCACAGCAGACACACCTAGTCAAACAAAAGAGAGCACCCCGCACAACTGCGCCAACGCCGCTGAGCCCACTAAGACTCCGGCTAGAAACACCACAGCCGTGGCAAAGGTGTCTGCTTCGCCCACCAGCATTTCGGTGAATTCTTCAAAAGTCTCCTCTCAGCCTGTCTCTAAAGGGGATTCCACAAATCTCCTCTTGAGCTCCCTGAAGCAAACAAGATCTGGCACGTCCAAGGCCACAGCAGTGGGCTTCCCTACAAGCATGTATCCTGATGTGTATCCAGCCATGAGACTGTCAGTAGTTCTGGAAGCTCTGGTGCCGCTGAAAACTACCGTGCCCTGTTTGGAGTCCAAGTACACCCAAGGGCATCTTGGGATCTCGCCCTCGGACCTTAAACTCCTCAAGGCTTCGAGTACACCAAGGCAGTTTTCTTCAGGCAAGACCACTAAAATAACAGAAGGTAAGGGCTACAAGCGTTTGATAAAGAAAGCACCGGATTCTGCCACCCTTGCTTTAAATCTTCTGAAGGGACCAAAGGGTGGAGTGCTGCAGGAGAGCAATGCTTGCAAAGCCTCGGGAATCCTCAACGGGAGAGTCACAGGCAGCTCATCCCAGAGCTCCACAACATCACAGTCCAAGACCTTGAAAATCAAGGATAAGGAAGCTCTGGTGGGGAAAACAGAGTGGAGGGACAGCAGCACTTACCGTGAGAGCATTGGGCAGAAGAAGAGAAGAGCTACGGAGTCAAGAGAAGCACCGCAGAGGAAGAAAGCAAATACCATTCCTATCCGAAATAAATCTCGACGGGCTCGGAGCACTTTGAACCTGTTGAAATTCCAGGCCATCAAGGTGGGCAACTCCTCCTCTGACGATGAAGTGAGGAGGAGAGCACAGAAGATTCTTAGGGTCAACCTGTCCCCTGTGATCCGAATTCAGCCCTTGTCCCACTCTCACAGCGTCCCCTGAGTTTCTTCACTTTGTCACTTTTTTTTGTAAGTAAGTAAATACGAGCCCGGCACCAGAGCGTGCCGAAGTTTAAGAGCGACTCTGGATCTCTGGTGCCTGGTGACGGTGTGTCAACTAACCTGCAGACGGAGCAGCCTGCTTTCGCGCTGTTTCTGCCTGTCTACCACTGCTATGGAGAAGTGACTGCAGAAATACAAAAACCTGTTCGGGGACATGGGATGGTGACTCTCACCCATGGCGAGCTGAGCAGACTGGAGGGCTCGCTTCCCGCGGGCGCTCTTGTGAACATGGCAGGCTGCGCTTTCGCGCAGGGGGAGAACACGGGACTTTCTCATGACATTGATGCACTGTGATATTGCTGTTTTTCAAGCTGTACATTTACTGGTTTTATTTTGATCAAATTTTATAACTTTTATTATCTATATAACTATATATCCATATATGTGCATATGGCCCAGGAACTGTGGGAAGATGCACTTCCTCCATCCCTCTGGGATTGGGTTCGATAGCTTTTGTTCCCCCTCCCCTTCAGCCAGTCTTTTGTTGAAAGGTGCCAGGATTTCTTTGTGATTCAGTGTTGTGACAGTCTGTTCTGGGCTCTCTTGAGCAGCTCAGAGGCAGGCAGAGTTATTGCCACTTGTTTGTCTCCAGAAATGCCAAGCAATTTGGAGAATTACCAGCTGATAGTCGACTCTAGTTTTAACTATACTTCTGGTATTACCTCCGCGTTAAGAGTGGGGGAGTGTTACAGGGCTGTTGCCTGCAAGTCTGCCTGATGTCTCTAGGTGCCTCCTCCATTCGATGGTAGCTGAAGCTCTGAACGCATGGTAGGGGTTTGCTTCCAAAGAGCGATTCCTCCTCAGCACTCAGTGTTGCTCTGCTCTCCTGTACCCCAGGTGCAGACGTAAAACATGAACTGTGACTGTTAGAGCTGAAGGGCTGGAGTTTTTAACAGGAATTGCGTAAAGTGTTCTGTCCAGCACGTAACTGCTTTGCTGTTGCTGGATGTTTCAGGAGCAGATTCCAGCTGCCAGTGGAGAAGACACAGGCTGTGTTTGAATGTGTTAGATACAGCCTGCCGGTCCCAGAGCTCAGTGGGGTATTTGAGCCTGAATTAATGCAGAAAAGGGAAAGAGTTGAGAGGATATATGCCAGCACTTAGAGAGTTTCTTTCTGTTGGTTTGTGAGGGTGAAGCAGTAGGAGGGGAGATCAGCACTGTGTTGTGATGGGTGACAGCTTTGCTGTGCTATCTGGGATGTTGCAAGAAGGTGTGTGGCAGGTGTGAAAGCTCCCGGAGCGCAGGCTCTGCCCGTCCCCAGGAGGCACCGCAGAACCGCAGATGGCTGCGTTAGCCTTCCTGTGCCGGGGGCATGCTGTCCGATGCCAACACAGACTGTGCGCTGGCGGAGGTCGGGTCTGCTCTCCACAGGGAGGGATCTGCAAGCTCTGGGAGAAACACCACGTTGGAGCGGTAGGTGCTCCCCCTGTCAGCTGGGAGGGATGGTCTTTGATGAGACGATCTGCATTGGGATACTGCAAAAGCAGAACCTGGCAGCTGGGGGAGAGGAAGCAGAGTTGGGCCTTGCACAGGCCTGGTGCTGTACAACGCTGTATGTTCAGATCTCTGCAGCAGTGGGCCAGTAATCCACTGATTCTCTCACCAGCTCAAAATACCAGTTGTCTGACCTACTAATCTCTGTGGACATTGGCTGAAGGGATGAGCTCCCCTGGGAAGCCCCAGCTCCTTACATTTCTGCCCCTCCCTAGGACCTGGCTGGATTTTTGCGCTTTGTAAAAGGGGTCAGCATCTGATCCTCAGCTCGGAGAGGAAAACTGTGCCACGGAGAGGAGAGGAGGTTCATGAGGGAGTGAGAGGGCAGGGAAGCTGGATGTCCTGAGGCACAGCTGGGTTCGCACCCCTCACCCAGGTAGAGCAGGGTGAAGGTTCTCCCTCAGGGGATGATTGCAGGCTCTGAATCACATAGTTGGGTTCTGTGTGGTTTTACTGTGTGTATCTGAGTTGCTGTCAGAGATCATAACTTGCAGTGTTGGAGACTGACCTGTGAATGCCGCTGGTTGACTGCAGAGGAGGAGGAAATATTTTCTTCTGCTTCTGTGTTTTAAAATGCCCTGGCAGAGTGTTCCCTGTCCTGACATGATGCTGGATGAACAGGGACCCTCCGTTACTGTTAACCAGCCAAAAATTGCTTTGTCCCTTTTGTTCCCACTCCTTCAGACCTTTCTCATTCCCACGCTCTCAAATGCCAGGTCTTGAAGTCTTGCACTGGAGTTTCTCTTTTTGGCTGTTTCCTGAGGAGGACTCTGAACTCCTGCCTGTGGTATCGCTGTCTGACAGGCTGCTCAGCAGCTTCCCCTGTTCCCAGTCCCTTATAAGGGCACTGAGAGCTGTCTCTGGAGCCTCTTCGTGCGGCACAGACATCCCAGCTGAGAGCCTGGCCTCCAGTGGGAAAAACAACGGTGCATCAACAAGGCTAAATTTGGGTTGAGGTTGCTTCTCCTCCAGCCTGAGTGGGAAGCTGAGCACCTGAGGCCAGCTTAGCAGGCCGCATCCCTCCTCTTCGTTGTGTTTCTTTCCCCAGCTGCACTGCTGCCTGCCTCCCCACTCTTCTCCATCACCTCTTGTCTTTCACAGCTTGGGTCTTTGCCAGTCAAGGTCTTGGCTTGTACTGTTGCTTAACACATCCAGCAAAACATACTGCCTTAGCACTGCTGTGCCTTTCCCGGCACCAAGCTGAATTCTGCAAATGCTTCGTGGCAACGCCTCGCCCGGTGTCCTTCCCAGGCTACCAGCAAGAGGTCTTCTGCTCCACAGGGAGAGTTCAGCATTAGAAATGTTTCTGTGTCACTGAGGCTCCTTCCAGGGAAGCAAGCACCCCATAGCTCTGTGGTCAGGGACTTGCCTGTCATCAGTCCAGTCTCTGTTGGCTCTTCTGCACTTCTCTAACAGACCAGAGGGCTCCTGAGCTACGGGGCAGTGCTGGAGCTCGATTGTCTGCCCTCCTGATGTCTCCTCTTCCCCCTCGTAGATGATTTGGGAACTTGGCTGGAAGGATTGCAGCTTGTTATTCACAGAGGGGCTTTACAGCACCTGGTGCCAATGTCAGCATGCTGCCTGTCATCCAGTGCTGGCAGATAGGGTACCTGCAGCCTGTTAGTGGTTGGCTCCGCCATCCTTCATCTCGTGGCCAGGTGTGGGTGCTCCTGGTGTCTTGGGCCTCTGATACTGATGTGCGGGAGACTGCAGTGTGGTGTTTAGGGAGGACAAAGGGTTTGATCAGACCAGCCTAAAACCTGATCTAACCAGACATCTTCCTTCAGAGGTCCCTTCTACCCCATGTTATTCTGTGACAGCAGAGTAACACTTGCCTTCCAGGGATCTGCACAGCAGTAATTGGCAGGGTGCATAGAAATGCATTGCCTGGAGTGCTGTGGTCTCTGCTGAGCGTGCTGTATGCAGGTTGTTCAGACATGTTTCTGTATTAGTCACTTTGAATCCAAGTGCCTAACCTGGCTTATGCTGTTCCTGGGCACTGTGACAGCCAAGAGCTTTGGAGACTCTCTTAGGAATGCTTTTTACCACATGGATTTGTGCCACTGTCACTTCTAGAAATGATTCAGCCAGCAGTCAAAGGGCTGTTCTTCCAACTGATTTTGTGGAAATCATTTCTTCTTTTATTCAGCTGCCAAGAAATGAGAATTTATGCTTCGCCTCCACCAGACAAGGTCCTTGAGCTTCCTGCGTGCTTCAGATGTCCGTCAGTGAGGTCCGTGGGGAGAGCAGCTTGTCAGGCAGGCAGCTGAAGGGGAAGCTGACATCAGATACCAGTTGAAATCACATTGTTAATGGGTAGAAATGTTTTGAAGCTCATGTCCACTGTGATCATATTTCACCATCTGCTGCTACTTGCAGTTGGAGAAGTTTCTCCTTGGCCTCTTCCCTGCAAGCCATGTAGCCGTAGCGCTGCTGCTTCCAAACTGTTTGCCTCCCCCCTGCAGAGCCAGCTGCCATAGCGATCCTTGTACAGAATTTCTTAAGCACTTTTCTGCAAAATAAAAAGAGGTTATTTTGTTACTGCTGTTTTGTAGCCCACTAGTGGTATTTCAGTGTGAGGAGGAGGTATGCTCCCTGGAGCATTGTGAGCACTCACCTAGCTGGATACTTCTCAGACCAGGGCATCACCCGCCCAACCTGCAGCGCTCATGCTCACAGAGCCAGGGGGGCAGTGGGCTGAGACCCCTCATTGCCTGGTGTTTCCTTGCACAGAGTTCAGCCAGTCACCAGCTAAGAGCATTGCAGGGAAGTTGGGAACAGAACAGCATAGGTGGGTGATGCTGTGCATCTGGCTCTGCGGCCCTGCTCTGCAGCTGCCCCTGTTCTGCTGGGTGTCCTCTGCGCCCCCCCCCATACACCAGCAGCATTTCTCCACAGGTGGAGCTGGTGGAAGTCCCTCGGCTCCAGCTGTGGCAGGAGGGGCTGGGGGGGTTGGGCTTGAGCACAGAATTTTGGCCATTTCAGTTGTGACTTGTGCTGTGTTCATGGCCAGACCTTGCCAGCATGGCGGGGGCGGGGGGGGTGCAGCCGCTCCAGCTGCTCTCCCGTTTGGGTCCAAGTTCCTTGCCCTGTCTGGGAGCTGGGCCTTTGGCCACAGCACAAGGGACTCGTGGGGATGGAGAGCAGGTTTGTCTCAGCTGCAGCTGGACAGTGTGATGCGAGCTGGGCAGCTTACCGGGCAGGAGGGCAGGTTTAGGTGGGAGGATCCTTGTTTCGGCCGCGGTAGGCAGGGTCGGTGCTGAGCTGTGTGGAGCACCTGCCGCTCAAGCAACTTGGTTGGTTTGCATGGAAGTCACAGTTTCTGTTTCAGTCTTCAAAATGGCACTGGCCTGTTTGCTCCTGTGGTCAGATGGGGTCAGCTTTCCAGGAGCTGAGGTGGTCTGAGGAGAGGACAGCTGTTCTGGGGCACCTCACCTTCTTGACGGTGCTGCAGCCCTTGGCTTTGCGAGCTGGGTGGGCTGGCACCACCTGTGGAGAGGTTGCTCCCAGGCCCTTGTGTTTGGGACTCTGCTAGAACGCACCACTCCCCTCGCAGCCTGTTCCTGCCTGGAGCTGGGTGCTGTTAGGAAGGTGCCGGGTGCCTCACTGTCTGGTGGAGCAGAGATCTTGTCCCAGAAGGCAGGAGAGCCAGCCTGCCTCACTAGGTTAGCCCTGAGTATCAGGTGAGCCCTATCTGCAGCTGTGACACTGCTAGTGGTCGCAGCTTGGCCAGCTGCTGCCTCCAAAGCTGTGGCGCTGAGGCCAGCTCCCTCAGTTTGCTTAGGAAGACCAAGGAGGTCTGGTGAAAAAGCGAGAAGCTGGGGTTAGGGGAAACCAAAGACACCAGCAGCGTCTGGCCGGCCGACTTCTGCTTCTGCTGCAGGAGATCTGCAAACAGAGGAGCAAGGCCTGTGGCGTATGGGTAGCAGTGCCTCTGCTCTGTCCCTGCCTGGCTGACAGGTCCTGTCCTGCCCTGTCTGGCAGCACTACCCAGGCACTGGTGCTGCAGGTGAGGGGGCATGGGTGAGGGGGTGCCCTTTTGGAGCAGGTGCCCCTGTTAACCCTTGGTTTCCATCCTTCACTGGTCACACAAACTGGCCCTGCTTGAGTGGCCGTGGGGAAGATAAGCCGCTCCCTGGCTTGCAGAGCTGCCCCTGCCCTCTGTGTGTGCTGACTTGTACCCCCTGGACACCGTTGCAGGGTGGGCAGCTCTTCCTCCCATGAGCATCTGAAATACCTTCCCCTGTGGGACGATTAGGCCTTGCCCCGGGGAGTCCCTTAAAGACCTTATTATCGTCTGGGACTCTCTCCTGTTGTCTTAATTAGCCCTTTCTGTTCCTGTTGCTACAGGCAGCCCCTGTGAGAGTCTGGTGATTCCCACAGATGCAGTCAGGCACTCAGTGCTGTTGTAAAAGAGAAGGTGCTGCAAAGCTACCCCCAGGAATATCTCCCCTCCTGCCCCTGCTCCACCATGCTGCCCAGGCCTGGGACAGGACGAAACGAGTGTCAGCGTTTGTGGCAGGGAAGGCGCGGTGTGTGATGCTGTTCCCTCCTGGTTCCCGGTGCAGCACTCCTCAGGAGTAGCATTTCCTGAGCAGAGGCACAGCAGCTGCTCTGAGGGATGCAGGGGCTCTGGGTGGGCACTGCCCGGCCCCTCGCACCCATCTTTGCCAACCATCATCTCTAAGAGAGCCGTCTCCACGCCACAGCATGACCGACCTGCTCTGACTGGGACCGGTGCTGCCGGCCCAGCCGCAGGCATCCCCTGGTGTTTGGGGATCCTGAGCGATGGCCGGGGAGCAGCAGCTGCAGCCTGTGAGAGGGCACGTAACAAACTTCTGTATGGTGAATTTACAACAACTGGCCATCTTGTTCTTGAGTGAACTTTTTACTGTTTCATTTGTTTGTGTAGAATGTTTCCGAAGCTATATTAATATTTAATGTTTAATATGAGGCTGGGCTGCTCCACACTCAGTGTTGTATATTTTGGAATGGCATTGTTTAGTGAAGAGACAGCGTTAGTATTATTCTGCTCTTCGGAGGGAATGGGACAAAAACGAGACTGTCTTTTTTCTTAAATGAAGTGAACTTTTTGTTATGAAGTCCTAGCAGGTGTCCAGCCCTTCAGTAAAATGGTGCTCAGAACTGTCGAGCGTGTCCAGCTTTTCTTTGGGCCCCTCCAGACTGCTCCTCCCTGGGCTCCTGCTCCAGGTCCCATGTGAGCTCCATGGAGTGGCATCTCCCGTGTGCCCGGCCGCTGCGTGGGGCACGCTTAGCTGGAGACCACCACCACCTCTTCTCCCCAGTTGCCCCCAGTGAGTTTTGGGGTTATACAAGCCCCATTAATGAACACCTGGCTCGGGATGGGAAATGCTCCAGACGAGTGCCTCTGGTGCTGAACTGGTGTAAACTGGCATAAATCCGCATTCCGGGTTAGTTCCTACAAATGCACTGGGTCAGCTCTGTGCTGGCAGGCTCTCTGCCAGCTCCTGCCTGCCTGCTCACCCTCCGACTTCTCTCTGGATCTGCCCATTCTGCAGCTGGGACCGTGAGGCCCACTAATTCAACAGAAATGCCGTTGTTCACCTGCATGCAATCCGGATCCGGTTTGTGCCACGGGGCCATTGGTGCGCTGACCTGACACTAATGGTGGTGGGACCGTGACCCCGGGTAGACAGTGGCTCTGGTGCCGGAGCTCATTCCTTGGGAAGGGAAGTGGTTAAGTGGTTCTCTTGCTTGCTAAGGATGTTCAGGGAAGTGTTGGCCGCCTGCTGAGCGCACTGAAGTCGGTCCAAGTGGGACTGGCCAGGCGTGAGAAGCTGCCCCGGGAGCTCAGGGGCTCTGCTGAGGCTTGGGGAGGCCTTTCCTCTGTGTGCCCCGAAGCGGTGAGCGCTCCCGGTTCCCACTGCCGCCCTTCTGAGACATTTCAGTCTGCTGACAACAGCGAAAGTGCTCTGATCAGTGCTGAAAGGTGCCGGTGGAGCCAAGGCCGTTGGTGCCCGAGGGAGCGGGGGATGCTCAGCAGTTTTGAAATGCTGGTGATGGAGGGCTGCGGCGGAGCTGCTGGCAGATCTCCGGCCAGCAGTGCTGCCCCTGGACATGTCATCTACCTGGGCCACCCCCACGTGTGCGGCTGTGGGACAGCTGAGGGGATTGCAGCTTGGGGTGGAAAGTCAGAGCAGCCTTCAGGGGAGCCAGGAGGTACCTGGATGTGGGCTCGGACACATAATTTGTCCCTCAGATCCTGCTGAGGATCCCTCCCTCCTGCTTTTACCTTGCTTTTGAAGGCCGGAGATCCTGTTACAGTCACCTTTATCAGGCCACTTTGGATCTCCTCAGAGCAAATAAGGTTTGCTTGGCAAGATCCCTGCAATACAGACGCACTGGCCAGTGCTAATGGCTCTTTATCAGCTCACCTCCTGCCAGCTCTCCTAGCCAAGGAGGTGGTGGTGCCCGGCCACCACCCTGTGCTGCTGGAGCCTCACCGGGCACAGTCCTGCCCTTTCTCCAGGTTTCCCAGCGCGTGCTGAGAGCACGGCCATGGGGAGCTGGCAGGGCTCTGTCCGCAGCATCCCTTGCCCCGCTGAGGTGTGTGGAACCAGCCTGTGCTGTATTGGGGTGTCCCTGGGGGCACACGTTTTGGCACCCTCAGGGCCAGCAGCCCAGGGAGCTGCTGCTTTGTCTGTCCGCGACCTTGCTTGCCGGCGGGCAGCCAGAGCGCAGCCTTGGCGTGGAGAGCACACGGCTCCTCTTCCTTCCTTTGGCCTCAGCTAATAAAAGGCACCATCCCTGCGTGACAGCGAGGTCTCTGTCGAGGCTGGCCGTGGTGCACGGCCATGCTCCCCGCAGGGCTCAGGGGCCGTGGCTCAGCACCCAGCCCAGCCAGTCGGAAGGATCCCAGGCAGCACTGACTGGCACGGGGTGAGTGGGGCCTGGGGGCTTAGGGCATGGTGGTGCCCACAGTGCCAGCACGGGGTGGGGGAGCAGGATCCATCCGGCACGGGTGCTGGGGGAGTGTGGCTGGCTGCCGTGCCGCCCCGGGGCTCCCGGTACCGCTGGTGGAGACGTGCCCCGAGTAGGCAGAGACGGGCCCGTGCGGTGCAGGGCGAGTCCCGACTGAGCTGCATGTCTCGGCAGCTCCACGTGCCGCACAACCGGGCACGGCAGCCCTGCGGGGATGCCATGCCGGCTTCCAGCCAGCCCGGGCACGGGGCACCGCCGTGCCACGCGTGGGCCACCGCTGCCTTGTACCTGGCCTCTGCCTCACCTTGGCTAAAGCTCGGTGCGGGCAGGTCCCTCCCCTCGCCTGGCACGGCTGCCGGAGGAGGAGACAGGCGCCGGCCGCCCTCCTCCAGGAACAGCCGCCGAGCCCCAGCAGGGCTGAGCTGGGCGTCTCCGCAGCCCACCAGGGCCACCGGCCGCCCGCCCGGCGCCCCAGGCCCCACGGGCACAGGTAGGAGCCGTCACGCCGGCGGGGAGCCCTGGGGCACGGCACAGCCCCGAGGCGCCGCACAGCTCCTGGCACACGGCACAGCCCCAGGCACAGGCTGGGTGCTGGCAGCCGGCAGGAGGTGGCACACAAGGAAGGGGCCGAGGCGTCCCTTGGGAGAGCCGGGCTGGGTCCCCCCACGCCCGCAGTGCGCTTCCTGGGGCTGGCGTGTGCCGGACTTTGCCCACGGAGCCGTGGCGGTGGGGAGGGCCGTGTCCCTCGGGAGGGACGTGCCCAGCCGGCAGCATCGTGGCTGTGCCCGGTCGAGTTCCCGGTGGGGCAGACGCCCGCCGCGCTCCACCCCGCAGCCCAGCAGCGCTGGTGCCTCCACCGTGGGGCATCCCCAGGTGGGGCGAAAACCGGTGCCGTGCTCCCCCCCGCCCCGCACAGCCGCGCCGGCTGCTCCCCGGGCGCCCATCC
>VYZV01009897.1:10114-31155 GCA_013401275.1 Pandion haliaetus | reverse complement strand
GGGACCTGATGCTCTGCCGGTGTGGGGGCACTGCCGGGGCTCGGGACCCCCGGGCGGTTGGGCAGAGGCACCGTTCCCCGTCCCTTTCCTCTCTCCAAATGCCTGAGGCCGGGCAGCGGCGCAGGAGAGGCCGGGCGCCCGCCGCCGGCTGCTGTCTGGTCAGGCTCATCTTCCCCAGAGACTTGTCAGGGCCTGGGAGGAGCTGGGCCTGCCGGGCTCCCCACGCAGCACAGCTGTAAGGGCTCGCTGCAGCGGTCACGGTGCTTTGGGGCCCCGGTGATTTCTACGGAGGTTGGAAATGTTATGTGTGGCAGTGCTGGGCTGGGTGCCTGCCCTGAGTGGCTCTCTGCTTGCTCTGGCTCAGCCTGTGTGTCAGGCGTGCTGAGAAACTGAAGAAAGAGACGAGCTTGACTCTTGAGATTTCTGATCCCTCGGTGTGACAAGGAGCAGAAGGTGACAAAAGTACTTGTGCGCACGAGGGAAGTGTTTCTGTCGGCTGTATCCAGGACATGGAGGAGCCAAAAGTCTGTGGAACGATGAGGCTGGGGGATAGCCAACCTCCTCCACAGCCACCTTAGTAATGGCCTTTGCGTGCTATGGCGGGGGTGCTGCAAGCAAGAACCAGGGGACCTCTTCTTGCTAAGTGCTAAATGTGCCCCAAACACAGGATGGGGCAAATTGCGTCTTGTGCACCTTCTGTTGTCATTCCCTGAGCGTTTACACTAGCCCGGTCTGGTCTGGTGCTGCTGTGGGAAGGGGCAGCCCTTCTCCCTGGCCCTTTGCTCCCATTCCTGAGTTCTCCCTTTCCTCTGCCAGTGAAAGTGCTTGTGCAGCCCCAGCCTGAACAGGGCTGGGGAACTGCTCTAGGGTAAGACAAACCTGGCAGAAAGTAGTTTCACTTTGGCTGGTGTCTTGATCCAGTATGTGCTACAGCCACATGGGTGCTCGCACCAGCACAAAGGCTGGGAGAGCAGAGGGCGAGGAAGTACCTCCTCTCTCAGCAGCACAGCCGGGCTTTCCCAGCTTGGAGAAGGATGGAGTAAGGTTTTGTACGAGCACCTAGACCATCGGGTGCTTCTCAGAGGTACACCTGGCATCCACCCAGGGTGGCCTTTCACCATCTCTCCCCTGCAGCAGCTCCTACAGTGATGACATTAGTGGTGCCAGAACCTCTGTGCCCCTGCACACCTGGGGCTGAGCGTCCTGCCTGACAGCACATTTCCTGATGGCAGAGAGGCACAGTCTCAGGGGTCAGAATAGGTGAATGGGAATAACCTGTGCTTTGCCTGTACGCCTCCAGAACCCTGTGGTGCCCGCAGCGGCCTCAGGCTGCCATCAGTCTGGCAGCTAGGATCGGGCAGAGCTCCAGCCCTGCTTGGTTCCTGCCTGCCATTAGGAATAACTGTCGGCAAAGCACCCGAGGGAGCTGTGCCCTCAGCGAGGCATGAGAGCAGCAGGCTTCTCCTGGAGGAGTGACAGCAGACACACAACCCTGGCTCTCCTCCTCACCCCTTCTCGGGCAGAGGATGATCTTTTCTCAGCCCTCCAGGACCCTCCTCGGAACTTGCTGTCACCTTGCCCAGCAGTTACCTTGTACCACCCCTTCAGAGATGCAGGAAGGAGGCGATGGAGCCTCGCCTGGCCCTGCACAAAGCAGTCGCTACTTCTTGTCTCCTATTCCTCCTGGGGCTCTCACCCTAGGGTGAAATTCAGCAAAAAACTCTTTCCTGTGTTTGCCAAGCTGAGGTTAGCTTTCTCAGTGTTGGGAAGCATCTGTAGCTGGCTTGTTTTGATGTCAGTGGGGGCTAGAGCTGAGCAACAGCATGCTGCTGGCGTCAGAGGGCCAGCCTTGTAAAGCGCAGCCACGTTTGCTGCTCCAAGGGGCCCTTCCCATTCCCTCTGCAGCCAGAGGTGCTTCTGCATCCCGGGGAGACCTAGTGTGTGTGGCAGCTTGGGGGTGTCACTGCTGTCCTCCCACACTCTTTCAAGCTCTCCGGGGCTGATGCCGGGTCCTGCTCAGTGTCTCCATGTCTAGGTTGTTTCGGGTCCCTCCGCTGCAGGTGGCAGGAGTTGTGTGTGCCAGGCAGCCAGGCTGGACTTGGCACTTGAGCTTTTCGCTTGGCTTTGGTGGCTCATCGTTACACAGGCAGGTTGGCCTGAAGAGAAACAGTTTCGGCACAACGCCTGTTGTGGGGCTGGCTTTGCCAAAGCTGAGAGCAGGGCAGGACCGCTTTGCTCTCCGGGATCCCTTGCAGTTTGTGGCTACGAGTTGCCCCTAGCATTTCTAGAACACAAATGCCCCAGCGATGTGGAGTGGGCAGCACAGAGCTGCCAGCGTGCTCCCTCCGACCGAGCGCTTCCCTTGGAGGTGCCTCCTGTCCCTGGCCATGCCCAAGCGGAGCTATGGGGTCTGTGCTTGGTACGTGGGTGAGGGCAGGACAAGGTGTTCCCGAGTGCATGGCTTGCCTCCTGCTGAGGGAGAGGCAGGCTCAGTGGAGCTGGGCTAGACCAAGGTGCTGTCAGGCTCAGCTCTGTGTCCTCAGATGAGAGCAGGACCATGGGATGTGGTGTGAATCAGTGCACCGGGAGCTGCTGCAGGCTGCTGGCACCTGGGGGTGGGCAGGATCCGTGCGGCAGGGCCTGGTCCACTGCAGCAAACCCCTGTAGACCAGTAAGCATTACCAGGGTCAGGGTCTGCAGCTGGGCCAGTGAGGAAGGAAGCCTTCCCAGCTCTCTGCTTTCAGAACCTCCATGGAGGCACCTCGAGTGGGACCGTTTTTGGTGGGTTGTTCCAGCTGTCCTCTATCAAAGCCATGAACACCCGAGGGCGAAACCAGAGAGTGAAACTGAGAACAACCCTTGGGCCAGCAGCTCCCAAACCCCTTAGGGGAGTTGGTTCTGCCTGGGAAGGCATGTCTAAGGGGGCAGGGGCAAGCACCCTGCCTGCCCTGCCCTCTCCCTGGGGCACGAGGAGCAGAGGTGTCCTGTTTCCAGACCAGGCCCTGCTGACGCTGTCTGTAAACCGGCAGGGAAGTGAATATGCAAGGTGCAGTCATGCTGGTTAAGCTCCCAGCTGGTGGGCAGAGGGAGAGGAACTCTCCTCTTGCCAGGGAGTGCCGCTCTCATCTGTCATAGGAGACTGTCCTGGGCCTGCTCCCACTTCTCCCCTTTCTTCCTTCTTAGGGCGTTCCTTGCTCCCGTTCCTGCCCTCTTACATGGGGCACTGTTTAACCGAAATAGCTGCTGCCCCGAGCCGTGGGGCAGGCTGCCCCAGTTGACCCTGGAGTCTCCATTTTGCAGATCAGGGCCTCCCCGTGTCCTCACCCTCAGCTCTGCCTCTGGGTGGTGTTAGCGCCGGCAGCTCCTCTGGGCCAGTGTTGCTGTAGTGGGAGCCATGAGCATGACAATTGCTTTCCAGGTTTTTAATGTGTGCCACATACGGAAGACCCCCCGGTTGTATCTTGGGAGCTCTGACAAGCCCATGCTTTTGGCAGTAAGCATTGTAACAGCTGTGATGAGGTAGGTTTCCTCACTGAGCGCTGCGTGGGGCTTCCCATAAATGCTGCAGTGAAGGTCGTGTGAGGGCACCGGCCCTGGGGGGACCTGGCGCTGGGGCAGAGAGCGGATCCTGATGTTATTGGGCCTTCTCCATCCGCTCCTCCTGCCACGCTCACTCTCTCCTCTCTTTAGGCCACTAGTTCCTTGCCAGAGAGTTTGACCACAGAGAGTCGCCAAGATAGCTGGGCCAGGAAGAAAACGTCGCACCCCTGACCCAGACTCCATTACCGACCCCGGCGGGCCGTTTGTGTCCTCCAAACGGCTGAAAATGTCCAGCAGCACCAATGCCGCTGGTCAGAGGAGAGTGTCTCGGGGCTTGGATGATGCCACCAACAAGAAGAAGCAGAAGGATCGAGCCAACCAGGAGAGCAAGGAAGGTGAGAGCCTCTTGGCAGCACTGTGGCGAACAGGCCTGTGATTTCTCGGCCCTGCAGGGTGGGAGCCTCACAGCCATCTGCTGCAGGATAAGCAGATTTAACTAATCGCTTCCTGTAGCTGATGGTAACCCGTGTGATGTGGGATCCTCTTCAGCACAGTGTCCTGCCTGGACCTGTAACCTTCTTCCTTTGGGCGCTACTTAGCCCCAGATATGTGAGGAAGGTCAGGCCTGTGGCCTTGTTAGCTTAAGCCTGGTATTGGCCTCGGTGGTTGTTTCTAGACTGCTTTTGGCTGGGGCTGAGCTGCCCCGATCCAGAGAGAGTGGAACTGAAGCCTGCGGGTGCTCTTGCAGCTGGAAGCAGTGCTGCTTCCCCATCGGTTTGCCAAGGCCAGAAGCTGCAAGGCAGCGACCGGGTGCAGACAGCACCTGCCGAGTGCGGGGCCTGTGGGTGGGGCTGGTGCTTTAGCTTCTGTGTCAGGGCAAGGTGTGGCTCAAGTGAAATAGTTGCTGTGGAGTAATTCCTTTTGTAGCTGATGTGTATCTGATGAAAACGATGCTTCAGGTGCAGGGAATGCCTGTGGGCAGGATACAGGCAACAGTTCCTGTGGCCCTGGAAAATTGCTTGATTTCTGTGCCTGCTTCGTTACGGCTGTTGTAACCTCAAAATCACAGGGTGTTTTATAGGCCAAAGTAAACGAACGCTTGCTGAGGTCTGTGCTGGAACGGCCGGCTGCAGTCCCTGATGCGAAATTCCACGGTGCAGAGAGCACAGCATTGCACCTTCTCTCACGTGGGAGGTGTGCTGTATCTCTAGTAAGGCCTGACCCTCTGCACCTTCTGACGCGGGGGGGCTCCTGCCTTCCCAGGGGCTGCGGTGTGGCCATGCTGTCTCCGTCCCCTCTGTGCAGGGGTGACAAGGGGCTGGAGCAAGCTGTAGATCCTCCAGGCAGTGCTGCTGCAGTGCTTCTCACACTGCCAGCCCCGGTGGCACCTTTGCACCACTGACTGCAGTGGTCAGCAGAGGTTCCCTACTGCTTTGTAGCCAGTCAAGGAGGCAGTGACAGCCCTCCAAGCACTCCGGGGTGGAGACCACAGCTCCCATTGCCGCTGTTTCTCTGCCCCAGGACAAGGTGCTGTTGCTTTGAGCCCCTTGTCTGGCAGAGCTCACCACCCTGTGGGGGTGGAGTGGGCCCTGAGATGCTTCTGGCTGTCGGAGGTAATCCTGAGGGGAGCAGGGATTAGGTGTCAGGTGGGTTTGGTTCCCCAGCCTGATCTGGAAGGAGGTTTCAGCTGTGGACGCTGGCAGCTTGCGCAGGAATGGGAATGTTAAAGTGCAGCTGGGCCATGTGATTCTCTCGTTACAGCAGAATTGGTTTGAGCACAACCAAACATCAGGTTCTCCCTGTCAGATCAAGAAGGCAGGAACTCCTCTGTACAGCTGGAGGCTGAGGGCCTGGTGTGCTGAGCAGGGCCACACAGCCCAGTTACCACAAACTCCACACTGAGACATGCCTCAAAGCAGCGCTGTCTGCATGGTGCAGTAATGTTTTGTTGTTCCCACTGTGGTGCTGGTTAGACTGGGATATGGTGATGTGGCCCAAAGCAGCTGCCCTGGGGGCTGACTTGCTGTCATGCTGCAGGCAGGGCTCCAGGGAAGGGAGAGGTGTGAGGAAGCAGAGCAGGGAAATGAGCAGCACATGCAGGATGAAAGACCTGCACAAAGGTTCAGGGGAGAAGGAGGTGATGTGTGAAATTTTGGGCATCAGCGTGCTGGCCCATGCTCTGAGATGACAGTATGACAGACCTGCCCGCGCTCTGCTTCTCTGCCCACCAGTGTCTCACCCTGAGCTCGAGCAGGCTGACACTGCCCAGGAGAAGGACTCAGAGGAGGGTAAGTCGAGGTGTGCGCTGGCTGTCAGTGCATGGCCATGGAGTGCCCTTGCCGAGGGATCTGAAGCTTTCACCTTGTTGTTGTCCTGTGCTCTGGCATTGAGCAGAACTAACCTGAGCGCGCCCTTGCCTCGACGTTTGTCTTAACAGGGTACAGCCTTCCCAGGGTTGGAGAAGGGTGCACATGGCTGGGAAGAGCTGTCTGCAAGGAAGAGGCTGTGGGCATGTGGCAGGCTGCTTCCGACTCAGGTGTCACGGTGCCACTGGGCACAGCTCTGGGACACCTTGCTGCCAGCATCTGTCCTGCTTGTTTCTGAGTAGGGAGCCGTGCTGGGCTGGGAAGATCTCAAGCCGTATCACCCAGCGGGCACTGTTGGCTGGTTTGTGCCTTGGTCCAGGCCTGCTTTGAGGACAGAGTAGGACATCCTCATGCCACAGAGGGTAGAACAAACCTGATTGAAATTAAGGTGATTGAAATCACCTTTTTGCCTTGAAGACTTCAGGACACCATAGGGCCAGACCTGGAACCTGGTGGGCACCTGATGGATGTTCTGCCTGCAGTGGAGTGACGCTGCTGCACTGTTTTCTCCCTGGGCGTGGTGTTCTTGCCAGGCTGGCAGGCCTGCCCATGTTTCAGCCATGTTAGTAGCGCTCACCTGGCAGGAGTATAGTGCTTTGGTGATTGCAGATGGGCTGCTTGGTTTGCATATGCAAAGGGGAAGTGGCAATTTCTGATTGTGGTCAGAGTCCACTTGAATTCCCCGGAGTAATTCTGTGGCTTCCTCGTTCCCTGGGAAAGCAGCAATTGCTTTGTAGTTGGCAGGAGCCACCCCTTCTTCCCAGCCACTGCTGCTGCACGTGATGGGGCCAAGAGCAGCGCTGCCTTTCTGATCTCTCTGGTTCCCACCAGGATTCACCTGCCCTGCTGCAACATGTGCTCTTGTCTGTGGCCTGTCTGATGAGAGTGGGCTGTGAGAGTCCCGTTTAATTGGCAGTATCTATGTCCCCTGCATTGACCTCCTTGAACCGAGCGTGCATTCAGGCTTGTGTTCCCCAGCCAAGCAGTGGGCACTGCAGGCTCATGTCCCAGCCGGTGGGTGACACTTTCCTCCCTCTTCCTAGAGCTGCTGCTGGACTGGAAGCAGAATGCTGACGAGATCATCGTCAAACTGAACTTGGGCAGTGGAGCTCTGAAGGTGGAGGATGTAGATGCTGCTTTCACTGATACGGACTGTGTGGTCAAACTACCAGGTATGAGAAATGGAGCAACTGCTACAGGCGTTTCTCCAGCGGGCCTTGGCGCAGCTCTGGGCTAGACATGGGACTGATCCAGGCAGGCATAAAACCTTTCCTTCAGAGGCAGTGCTTGCTGTCAGCTGGCACAGGTTCAGCCAGCAGGCAGGGCTGATACAAGAGCTGTGTAAAAGAAGAAGGGTATAGAGCTAGGGAGAGCAGGAGCTGGCCTCTGCACCAAGTGCACAAGCGCCTACTGCTGCACTGGTGCGTCTCTGTCCCCTGCTTACTGGGATGACTGAGTCGGCCCTAGGTATCCCTTGGAAAAGTGACTGTGGCCCTGACAGCAGGGAGGCCCAGGGCCTTCTTTCTGGGAAGGAGGCCAGCCAGATGTACAAAGGAAATCCAGGGAAGCTGGCTGAAGCCCTGAAGGCTCTTGGGGTATGGTGGCAGCCTGCCTGTGGCCTCCTTGGCTCTGGATAAGTGCTCCCTTGATCCTTGGGGCAGGTGAAAGGGGGCTGTGGATTAGGTGACAGCTGCCTGGAGCGCCGCCTGAGGTGCAGTCCCCCTCTGCTTGCAGACGGGCGCCAGTGGAGCTGTCAGTTCTATGAGGAAATTGAGAGCTCCTGCAGCAAGGTCCAGTGCAAGAAGGGCAACTTTCTACAGCTTGTGCTTCAGAAGAAGATCCCACTCCATACCTGGTCTTCGCTTCTGGTGAGGAGGGGAGGATCTGCCATTTGAGGATGCTTTTGGAGCCGGGGGGAGCTGGGGTGAGGGTTTCACTCCCTGCTCTTGAGCTGCCCAGGGAGCAATGTGGGGCACATCCTGCATCCACGTGCTGCATGAGGGCAGCGAGCCAGCTGCCTCTGTCCCAGAGAGGGGTGTGTTATTGTACCCCTGTTCCCACCTGCCACATAGCCTCCAGGTCTGGAGCAGAGCCCCAGCGCGCTCTGGGGAGTGAGGGTGAAGGGTTGGCAGAGAGCATGAGAGGTGCTGCTACCTGGCTACCTTCCCACTATGCTGCACTGCTTTTCGCAGAAGAGAAGGAAAGACGGATCCAAAGAGCTGGCCAAAGGGACCACGTGCTGGGAGAATGGGAAGGAGAAGGCTGCTTCTGCAGAGCTGGCCCCTGAAGAGCCGAGGGCTGAAGGTGCAGAACTGCCAAGGTCCCGGCGGGAGCCCTCCAACCCCAAGCGTGCTCCAGGAAGAAGTGAGGCCCTGGGAGGGAAAAGCCCAGCCAGCCCAGGGACACAGAGTGGCCCCAGTGCCAAGCGGGCAGTATACCTCAAAGTGGCTCCCACTGAAGAGGAGCCAAATGCCAGAGTCACTGGGAGCGTGGAGCCCAGCAAAGGGCACAGCGGGAGGGCAGGCAGCCGCCGCAATGGCAGAGCCACCCAGGTCGATGCGTCCACAGCCCTCGCAGACCTCGCACCGCCACTGGAGAAGGTACCTGAGTACCCAGCCGAACAGGGCACCCCTGCTCCCTCAGCCCTGGCGCAGGGAATGCTGCTCACACAGGGACCTATCCCTGCCAATGAGATGGGTTCTGGGGTTCCGTGGGTGGTGCTGAGGGCTGGTGTGGGTCTGGCTGTGGTGGAGGAGAGGGCGATGTGAGGACCCTGCAGTCACTGGACTGAGCATGTCCTCTGGTGCTAATAAGGCTGAGCTGAACATGGGATGTGTGGGGGAAGTGGGTGGCATGAAGCTGTGCTTGCCTGGCTGGCAAGAGTCACAGTGGGTGACCAGGTGGACTAGGGCAGCTTGGGGGTGACAGTGTCTGTTTTTCACTGTGTCCTTCTGTCTTGAAAGGCTGTGGTTTTGGCCAAGGAGAGTGTTCCTGTGGAGATGCCACCTCTTGCGGCTACCACAGAGGTGTTCCCCCACCGTGTTGCCACCTGTGTGGAGAAGAGAGTCCTGCAGCCAGGCAGCCCTGCTGAGGCCTTGCGGGGCCGGGACTGCACGCCTGTCCTGGGAGAGAGCTCTAAGACTGTCCCAGCGGCCACCCCTCCCCCAGGCAGAGATGGTGAGAAGAGGGACTGGTCCAAGGATGACGTGGCTCTGGAGGCAGCAGCTGATGGTGGGTGGCTGGAACCCAGGGGTCGGCCTGGTCGGGAAGGTCTATCTGCTCAGGACCTTTCCTGGGTCAGCCTGCAGCACTGCCTCAGTGTGCAAAGAAGGTAATGTCTCTCTCCATGGCTTTCTTCTCAGAGCCAGAGCCTTTTGTGAGCCTGACCTTTGTCAAGAATGACTCATACGAGAAGGGCAATGACCTGGTGGTAGTGCACGTGTACGTGAAGGAGATCCACAAGGAGACATCCAAGGTGTTGTTCCGGGAGCAAGACTTCACACTGGTGTTCCAGACAAGGTACAAGTATGCCAGGCTGCTGCAGAGCTCCTGGCTGCGGCTGGGCTACTTACTTGTTCACCTCTTCTCACTCGCTTCCGATTTCTTTGCAGTGACACAAACTTTCTTCGCCTCCATCCTGGCTGTGGGCCCCACACAGTATTCCGGTGGCAGGTGAAGCTCAGGTATGGCTCCCATCCTTCTTACCTAAACTGGGGCAAGGGAGCTGAGAGTGCAGAGCTGGAGCGGGAGCCAGTCCTGGCTGGTGGGTCTGTGCAGAGAATGCTCATTTCTGCACCTGGGGGCCTCCCTTACACCATGCTGCGCTAATGCCCCAAACCTGGGCTGCCTTGGCTCTGTGTAGTGGCTTGCAGTGGAGGAAATCCCAGCATCTTCTGGCCTGCAGTTCCCCCCCAGGCTGTTCTAGAGCTCTTGGGGACAGAACCAGACCAGCCTGTGTGCACTGTGGCTGGGATGTCCAGCAGGAGAGGGCATGTGGAGCCAGGGAGAATGGATCTGGCTGGAAAGGGGCCCTCTGCGTGCTCAGTGTGGCCAGGCTCAAGTGCTTCCTCCCTGCCTTGCTGTGGCCACCTCGGAATCGGTGCTGGCCAGGTCCCTACTGCCTGGAGGCCATGGCCCTGCTTTGCAGAGGCTTCGGCTTGTCTGAGGCACCCCTGACTTGCTGTATGTCTTGCAGGAACCTTATTGAGCCGGACCAGTGCACATACAACTTCACAATGTCTCGCATCGATGTCTGCCTGAAGAAACGCCAGAGCCAACGCTGGGGGGGGCTGGAGGCTCCAGCCACACGAGGTCTGCACCCTGCCTTCTTGTCTTGCCTGCCTGCTGCACCCCAGTGGGGCATGGGCCATCCTCACTGCTGGCAGCAGCCAGCTGGTGCCAGATCCTCCAGCGCGGGGTTGTGGGGAAGGAGAGGGGCTGAGTGGTTGCAGGCGGCAGGGGTGTAGGGCAGGGTGAGCCAAGCACTAGGGGAAGGGCACTGCTGTTCCCCTTGCTCGTGGGGAAGAGGGTTAGGAGAGAGCCTGTGTGTGAGCATGGACCGAGAGCGGCTCAGCCCCGCTGTGGGCAGCGCGTGGTGCTGCTAACCACAGGCCCACCCTTCCCCCTTTTTAAGGTGCAGTGGGTGGTGCAAAGGTTGCCATGCCTACAGGCCCTACCCCTCTGGACAAGAACCCCCCAGGCAGTAACCAGCACCCCCTGTCCAGCAAGGAGGAGGCCCGAGCCAGCGACAAAGAGAAGCCACGTGTGGAAGATGGGGGTCTGGATGGCGTGGCAGCCCGTACGGCCCCAGAGCATGTGGCAGTGAAGCAAGAGCCGCACATCCCCTCGGTGAGTGGGGATGCACAGGATTTGACCTGGGAGGGGGGAAAGGGAGGCCCACTTGTCCTTCTCGTGGGACCCCACCTCCTTGGTGTTGCTCTGGGGACTGACAAAGTGTTTCTGGAGGAGGAGGAGGCAGCACTCCTCAGTCATAGCTGGCAGGATTGGGGGCAGCAGTTGGCCTGTCTATCCCAGTCCTGGTGGGAGATGGCAGAATGGCTCCAGCCCAGCCACAGCTGAGGGGTGCCTTGGGCTTTTGGGTTCCCCTGGTATTCCCAGAGAGACCCCTGAGCGCAGCACCCTCACACCTACCTCTGCTTCGGCAGCCCAAACCAACATGCATGGTGCCACCAATGACACACAGCCCTGTGAGCACTGAGAGTGCAGAGGATGATGAGGATGAGGACGAGAAGAAGAAGGTCTGCCTGCCTGGCTTCACGGGGCTGGTGAACCTGGGCAACACCTGCTTCATGAACAGTGTCATCCAGTCCCTGTCTAACACCCGGGAGCTGCGCGACTACTTCCATGGTGAGCCCACGCTGGGAGCCCAGCAGAGCCCTGCTGCTCGGACGGTGCAGCCAGCAGCCACCCTTGCTCTCCTGCATCTCTTACAGATCGGTCCTTTGAGTCTGAAATCAACTACAACAACCCGCTGGGGACGGGGGGGCGTCTGGCCATCGGCTTTGCCATGCTGCTGCGAGCTCTGTGGAAGGGCACGCACCATGCCTTCCAGCCCTCTAAACTGAAGGTAGGGCCGCAGGCACCAGCGCTATGCAGGAGTTGCTGTGGGCCAGGGCCCATCACTCCGCTGTGGGCACCTGGCTGCCCTGCTACTGCCACAGAGAGCTAGGTGGATGTGGGTGGGTGCTGCCAGGCTTTGTGCATGGGACAGGCAGTGCTGCCGGGGGGCTGCGGGCCAGCCCTGACTATTGTGCTCTCTTAGGCAATCGTGGCCAGCAAGGCCAGCCAGTTCACTGGCTATGCCCAGCACGATGCTCAGGAGTTCATGGCCTTCCTGCTCGATGGCCTGCATGAGGACCTCAACCGCATCCAGAACAAGCCCTACACAGAGACTGTTGACTCGGATGGGAGGCCTGATGAGGTGAGGATGTCCCTCCCCAAAGGCAGTGGGTGAGCAGCCCCGGCCTGGGTAGGTTAGCGTAGTGCTGAGCCCTTTCTCCCCGCAGGTGGTAGCTGAGGAGGCCTGGCAGCGACACAAGATGAGGAATGACTCTTTCATTGTGGACCTCTTCCAGGGCCAGTACAAATCCAAGCTGGTGTGCCCAGTGTGTTCCAAGGTAGGGCAGCCCTGGAGGCTCTGTCCCTGTCCTGGCTGTGCGGCAGCAGGCTCCTGACCCTCAGAGAGCACAGGTCACAGGGCAAGGCTGCTGCCCCTCTGATCTCAGCCACAAGCACCTCCCACAACTGAGTGTGCTCTCACATCTGCAGGTGTCCATCACCTTTGACCCCTTCCTGTACCTCCCCGTGCCCCTCCCGCAGAAGCAGAAGGTGCTGACTGTCTACTACTTTGCAAAGGAGCCACACAAGAAACCCGTCAAGGTACAGGACATAGTCTGCTCTGGGGAGGGAACCTGAGAGGGCCTCCTGGAGGTGCCCCAGGCAGCTGGTTATGTGCCAACAGGCTGCGCCTTGTGTTAAGTAAGGGCCCGCATGCCTTGGTGTGGTGTGACTGATGTGGCGCTTTCTTGGTGGCAGTTCCTCGTGAGCATCAGCAAGGAGAACTCCAGTGCCATGGAGGTACTCGACTCAGTGGCCCACAGTGTGCGCGTGAAACCAGAGAACCTGCGCCTGGCAGAGGTGAGAGTGCTCAAGCTGGGGAGCAAGCTATGGGCTGCTCTTGTGGGTGCCCCGGCTTCCGCAGCTCTGCAGGGAATATGGCCACTGACAGTCGCTTGCCCATATCCAACATGTCCATAGGATGGATTTTGTCCACGGGTGGCAGTGTCATGCACAGGGTGCTGCCAGGCAGATCCCTGCTCAGGAGGGCTGGGCCACTGTAGTAGAGCAAGGGATGTCTGTCCTCCCCTGGCGAGGTGGTGAGCTGAGCACAGCATCCCTGTGGTGCTGCTGTCCCAGTAGCTCACTGTGGGGCAGAGATCTGTCTTTCTCAGGAGAGGAAGCATGGGGTAGCCCTCACACGGCCCCATTCCACTGCTCTCCTGGCAGGTGATCAAGAATCGCTTCCACCGCATGTTCCTGCCATCCAACTCGTTGGACACGGTCTCCCCCACAGACCTACTGCTCTGCTTCGAGGTGCTGTCCCCAGAGCTGGCCAAGGAGCGGGTGGTTGAGCTGCAGGTCCAGCAGGTAAGAGGGGATATTGGGACTACTGGGAAGCATGCAGGGAGGCTGAGCCTGCAGGTGGGGCTGAGCAGGAGGGGGAGAGCTGCACGCAAGGGTGACTAGCTGCAGTGAGCGTGGATGCCCAC
Organism: Pandion haliaetus; assembly: GCA_013401275.1. Classification (NCBI taxonomy): domain Eukaryota; kingdom Metazoa; phylum Chordata; class Aves; order Accipitriformes; family Pandionidae; genus Pandion; species Pandion haliaetus. The sequence goes on along the minus strand of VYZV01009897.1, from coordinate 17,960 downwards.
CAAGGCTACCTTGTCCTGCCTGGGTGCCCTTCCCTGCCCAATGGATCCTTTCTGTTGCAGCGTCCGCAGGTGCCCAGCGGCCCTGTTGCCAAGTGTGCGGCCTGCCAGAAGAAGCAGCTGCCAGAGGATGAGAAGCTCAGGCGCTGCACGAGGTGCTATCGAGTCGGTTACTGCAACGTGTGAGTTGGCTTGGTGCCTGTCAGGAAGGGAGGGTCTCCTGCCTTGAAGGGCTGGATGGGAGAGCTCAGACCACTGGGAGGAGGTGGGATGGGCCTGGCCTTTGGGAGAGAGCCAGTCTGGCTCATGGTGCTCCCCTCATCCCCAGTGCACCCCTCTGCCGCTGCCATGCTCCTGCCCGGTGCGGTCGTGGATGCTGGGTTCAGCAAGGGCTGTATGTGTTACAGGGCATGTCAGAAAACACACTGGCCAGACCACAAGGCTTTGTGCCGCCCCGAGAACATCGGTTTCCCCTTCCTCATCAGTGTGCCGGAGTCCCGCCTCACCTATGCCCGCCTGGCCCAGCTGCTGGAGGGCTATGCAAGGTGAGGGTCTAGGAAAGGAGGGTGCTTCTGCCCCAGACCTGAGCTCAGCCCTGTGCCTGGCCAGCTCTGACTGCCATCTTCTTGCCCAGGTACTCAGTCAGCGTGTTCCAGCCTCCGTTCCAGCTGGGCCGGATGTCACCAGACCAGGGGCTGCAGCCCCTGCTCCCAGACAAGCTGGACCCCCTGGCCAAGAGCAGCTGTGCAGCAGCCACCTCTGCCCTCGAGCTGGGGGACATGGACAGGGCTACCAGCCTCCTGCAGGAGCCCCCACTCTCTCCAGCTGTGCCTGAGCTGCACCCAGAGCTGGGGGACACTGGCACTGTCCGGAGCAAGGTCCTGACAGCTAGGAGTTCCCTGTTGAGCTTGGATTCAGGCTTCTCTGAGCACATGGAGTCGCAGGGCGACAGCTGTTGTGAGAAGGAGCCATCCTATGAGAGAGCCCTCAAGCCAGAAGGTAAGAGGTGCTGCGGTGCTAACCATGTCTGTGCCAGGAGTCTGGGCAGCCCCAAGACAAAACGGGAGCAATGCTTCCTCCTTGGGTGACCTCCCACCACAGCATCTGTTCTCCCCTTGTGAGCTTGGTCCGGAGACCCTTGGGGACATAAATGAGGCCCTGGGAGCTGTGTTTTGGCAGTGCTGCCCCACCTGAAATGCCTGTCTGCCCACGCTCTGCCTTGCCCTGGCAGGGCCCATGGGGCAGAGCAGAGACCTGACTAGGAAAGAGTCTGGAGTGTTGTGTTGTTGTGGGAGGGGTGGGAAGGCAGGGGCTGGCAGAAGACTCAGAGTCCCGTGGGAGGGCAGAACCCAGCACGGGCTGAGCCCCTCGGGGCTGTGAGCGCAGCGTTTCCCTCGCTCTGACTCAGCTGCACGGGAGCAGCCTCTTGCGCTCGGCTGCCTGGCTGTCACGTTTCCAGACACTCGTCTCAGGATGGCAGCAATGTGCAGCGAAGGGGCAAGGCAGGCAGAGGAGCGCAGCTTGCCAGGGGCAGGCGCCTGCTAAAAATAGTCAAGGACATGGGGCACGTGGTTGTGTCCCTTGCAAGGCCGTAGCATGTGAGGTGGGGGGTGGGGGCACTGCAAATTCTTGGCCCCTATGCAGGGCAGACAGGCAGTGCCACCACAGATCTGTCCCTGCCTGTCCACAGCTGCCATCCCTGGGTACCAGCACACTCCAGACTCGCTGAGTGCCCGTGCAACACAGTTTTACATCAACAAGATCGACGCTGCCAACCGAGAGCACAAGCTGGAAGATAAAGGTGAGCCCAGAGCCCTGCAAAGCGCCGCCTTCATCCCTCGTGACCTCTGGCAGCAGCGTGGTGGATCTGCCTGGCCCAAGGTGAACCGAGATGTGACAGTGGCCCCAGGCTGGACAGTGAAAGCTGCATCTGGCACAGGGGAGGGTAGGGCTCTGCTGCACAGAGCTGCTGCCTGGAAGCTCTTCTCGGACATGATGTTCCTGCTCTCCTCAGCAAATAGACCAATTCCCTTCAACCTCCTGCAACCACAGAGGGTCTGTGATCTCTGGGTCACCTCTTGTCTGAATGGGATGCCCGCATCCAGTGCTGGTTATGTAGGCACTGCCAAGAGGGGCTGCGCCAGCCTTGCACCCTGGCTGGTTGGGGGGGCTCTGCTGCTCTGGGGTGATGAACCTGGCTGTGGGGGACTTGTCCCTTCCTGGCAGCACTGCATGATCACCGTATCGAGCTGGGATGGGCAAGACTGCTCCTAGCCCCAGCAAGGTGGCCTGGCCCAGCCTCGTGGAGCAGGTGTGTGAGGCTTGCGCCCCTTTGCAGGTGACACCCCCCTGGAGCTGACAGATGACTGCTCCCTCGCCCTGGTGTGGAAGAACAATGAACGCCTCAAGGAATTTGTGTTGGTGGAGTCCAAGGAGCTGGAGTGCGTGGAGGACCCGGGCTCAGCCAGTGAAGCAGCCCGGGCTGGCCACTTCACCCTGGAGCAGTGCCTCAATCTCTTCACCAAGCCCGAAGTCCTGGCCCCGGAGGAAGCGTGGTGAGGGAGGCGGCAGGGTGGGTTCCAGCCTGTGGGCCCAGGCAGCAGCGGGGGTTTCCCAGGAGCTGCCCAGGCCTGCATGCTGTTGCTTCTGGCGGCCAGGAGTTTTAGGCTGGCCTTCCTTGTGCACTGGGGAGGGAGGCCATAATCCAACAGGGAGCAATGCCAGCACTCCGCAGGACTGTGCTGGCCTGCCCCTGGCAAGGGAGGCCGAGAACCTCCCACATCCCCTCTGCCAGCCCCACATGTGGGGGACCTTGGGGCTGGGCTGGGCTGGGCTGCAAGACCTGAGGCTCTCCCCACACCAGTAACAAGCATACTCTTCCCCCAGGTACTGCCCCAAGTGCAAGCAGCACCGCGAGGCCTCCAAGCAGCTCATGCTGTGGCGGCTGCCCAATGTCCTCATTATCCAGCTCAAGCGCTTCTCCTTCCGCAGCTTTATTTGGAGGGACAAGATCAATGACATGGTGGACTTCCCTGTCCGGTGAGAGCCTGGGGGATAAAGTGCCTGGGTTGGCACTGCCTGTGCTGCCCTGCAGCCTGGCCTCTCCCTGCCTAACGCTGACTGTCCCTGTGTCTCTCCACAGAAGCCTGGACCTGAGCAAGTTCTGCATTGGCCGGAAGGGTGAGCAGCAGCTGCCCATGTATGACCTATATGCTGTGATCAACCATTACGGAGGCATGATTGGGGGGCACTACACGGCGTACGCCCGCCTGCCCAACGACAAGAACAGCCAGCGCAGTGACGTGGGTGAGGATCTGCCAGCCTTGCTGCCCCACCTCTCCTGCAGCCGTGGCCTGTCTGCTTGCTTAACCCTTCTCTCCTCCCAGGCTGGCGGCTCTTCGACGACAGCACGGTCACCACCGTGGACGAGAGCCAGGTGGTAACCAGATACGCATATGTCCTCTTCTACCGCCGGCGGAACTCTCCTGTGGAGAGACCCCTGCCAGGGCACCCCCAAGACCACCGAACTGAGCGCACCCCCTCTGCCGAAGCTGCTGCCAGCCAGGTGAGAGCTTGCGTCCCTTTTGGCACTGTTGGAGCCACAGAGCCTTGAAACACGCCCAGGTGCCCACGCACAGGGCCCAGCCCATTTCTGCCAGCACCCATGGAGCCTGGTGCAGCTGCGGTGTGGTGCCTGCCCCTATTCAACACCGAAGAGCTTGTGCTGGCCAGGCATTTGGGGCCTGCCTTACGCTTTTCTTGCTGTGAGCTTGGGACGGTCTCTGCCCTGAGGGACCACAGGAGAGCTGATTCCCATCGCTGGGGTGGCAGTGCTGATGGGAGGGCACCAGAGGAAGGCAGGAGGGGACCCAGCCTTGCCGTGGTCTGCACCGGAGGAAGGCTGTGAGTGGTGCGGTGGGAGCTGGCTGTGCTAGAGAGTGGTGAGAACCTGCCCTAGGCAGTTGCTCTCGAGGCAGGGTGGGGGATGCTTTCTGCTGGGGCCCAGCTCGGGGCCAAGCTAGGTGCAAAAAAGGTAAAGGCCAGTGCTGAGCCAGAGGCCTGGCAGCCTCCACAGGGTGCTGAAGAGAAACCTGCCAGAGCGAGCTCTGCTGCTGAGCTGCCTGGGAGGGAGGGGTGGCCCAGCTGGCAGGGTGCTTTTGGCATGCACTGTCGGGGAACGGTTGGGCTGATCTTTGTGTGAATGTCAGACACGAAGGCCCAGGCTGGGGCGCAGCGCAGCACCCACCTGGCCAGCCCCCTCTGCATCTCTGTGCTGCAGCCCTTCCCTCCGTGCTCAGCACCCCCATGGGGTCTGAGGATGATGCTCGGCTCATCTCTGGCACGTCTGCACGCCTGGGGCCCATCTGGTCTGGCCTCCTGACCCGTATGGCTCGCGCAGCCCTCAAGCCGACACTGGTTAGGCAACCTGGCTCTGCCCTCAGCTGGGGACAGGAGCTGCCTGTCTCTGGGGTGTCTGGCATGTCGGTGTCCACCTGCCTGGGCTGTTCCTGTCCTGGGGGGCCGTGTGTGTCCTGGAGCAGCCCCGCTCGCTGGGGATGGCCTGGGCAACAGCAAGGCTGAGCTGCTCATCCTACACCAGCGGTGGGAACCTTCAGGGGCCCGGGCGACACTGGGGCTCACTGTACGTCCCACAGCATCAGGGCTCATCCGGTCCCCTCATGGCGCCGGGGCTTGTCGGGTTCCTGGCAGCGCCAGATCCCCCACAGCAATGGGGCACGTTGGATCCCGCCGGGTGCCTCGGAGCACCCGCACCCTCCCAGGCACTGGGTGCCCTCCGGAGACCTGCACCCTGATTGGCTGCTCTGCGTGATCGCCGGCACAGTGAAGGGCCAGGCTGTGATTGGCTGCCTGTGGATAATCCTCCTGGAAGCTGGGCTACGATTGGCTGTCAGAGCATCCCCACCCACCAAAGCAGAGCTGTGACTGGCTGTGCTGTGACCGTGCCTCCTGCTCCTGCCGCCCCAGCTGGCTCCGGATTGGCCGTTGTCTGAAAGATCCTGTTGGGATCCCAAAAGCTGGGCTGTGATTGGCTGCTTCCTGCCCCCTCGCCACCTGGACCCACCAATGCCAGTGCGTCAGCTCCACCAGGATCCGGCTGCCCACTCCGCGCCCTGCAGCCCCACGAAGACCCTGCCTGGCAGCTGCCCGCGCTGCCTCCCGCAGAACCGCCCGCCGGAGCCCGGCTGCGCCCCATGCACCGGAGACCCCGAAGAGCCGCGGGGGCGGGCGCGACCGCGATGGTGCTGCATGGGGAGGCGGGCTGGCTGGGCACGGGGCTGGGCTTGCAGGCAGCCGCCTGCCCCGGGGGATGGCGAGGGGTGTTGCCCGTTGTGTTCTCCAAGTGCTGACGCAGGTTTCCACATCGCAGGCTTCTCTGATCTGGCAGGAACTGGAGGCTGAAGAACAAGAGCTGCAGCTCGAGGCACCCCAAAGGCCTGCAAGAAACTCCTGGAGGCCCCGTGGCCAGAAGCGGAGTCCGGGCACCCCCCAGCACCCAGACGAAGGCTGCGTCAGATACTTTGTCCTGGCCACCACGGCCGCAATTGTGGCTCTCTTCCTGAATGTCTTCTACCCCCTCATTTACCAGACCCGCTGGAGATAGGCATGGGCACGTGGCCAGCTGCGGGAGCAGGGCTGCTGGGCACGCACCGTCCTAGGACACTGTGCGACAAAGACATCGGGCGGCAGGATAGAAACCACTGGGAAGGACTCGCCGAGGGAAGCGTGGGGCTGTCGGCTCCTGCCTGTCTGCTCTGGCATCTCCCATGCCAGCTGGCAGGGCTGAGTGGCCAGCCTGCTGCCTTGCCAAGGCGCAGCCCGGAACCAGGAGCCCCTCTGCCCTCCCTCCCTCTTGCTGTCCACTGGGAGTGGGGCAGACCTCGTGGCTACCTGCTGCTCAGGAAGGGACGTTGCCGCTGCAGCATGGCTGGGGCCTGGGAGCCCCCCAGGAACATCAACTACCTTTGCTTGACTCCCAAGAAAGAAGCGGAGACCTGGCAGGAGGCTGCAGCAAGGGCAGGATGCCCTGACACGGGTCCTTGTCCAGCTGCCTCTCCCAGTTGTGCTGCTGTGGGAGCCTTGTGCTCCCCAGGGCTGGCCTGACCCGTGGTTCCTGGGCCAGCCTGGTCCCTCCTGCCACCCTCCCCCTGAGCCTCCTGGTGCCAGCTGCCCCTGCACTGGGAGTTGTGCGTATCGTGCCCCCATGCTGGGACTGAACGGGCTTGTTACCAGAGGCTCAGCCCCGCCGCAGTTCCTCTTCCCCAGACAGCTGCTGGGGAGCCTGGCAATCTGGCCTGGGGTGCCCGTGGTGGGGCTCCCACCAGCCCCCAGTGCCGTGGGGGTGCCTCACGTGGCACAGGCTGTGTCTGGGGGGCTGGGTCTCTGCTGGGGGAGTATGGCGCAACGCCTCGTTTGCGAGGAGACCGTCTGCCCGTGCCGCGGGAGAGGCGTGGGGTTGGGCAGCGCAGGTAGGACCTCAGTGTGTTAATAAAGCCAGGTTTTCCAAAGAGATGCAGCATCCCTGTCCTGTGTGATGGGACCCCCACACAGGGGTAGGGACTCTGCGCTGGAGCCCGTGACCTTCCTGTGCCCGAGTCAACTCTCTAGCCCAGCCGGCATGGGGACCCTGGTGCACCCTGTGCGGCTGCGGGCTCAGGAGAGAGCTCTGCCTGCCTGTGCTATGGGACACAGGCTGGGCTCCTGCTCCCCAGCCGTGGGGCGGCAGCCCCGGCGAGGCACGTGCAGGGCCTAGGGAGCCCGTAGGTCCGGCAGCACATGGTCCTGTGGGGCTGGAGCACAGGCTGCGGCTCTAGCAGTGTCTGACATTGAGACGTGTTGCCCTTGGATGAGTGTGGCTCAGACTGCTCTGGTGTGTTTGGGTGCGAGAGGTGACTTCAGAGCCCTGTGACTTCCTTTTCCGTCTCCGCCACTGTCCCGCTGGTGGTGCCCTTGGCTGGATCGGGAAGGATGCGTGGCAGGGAGGGGGCTCGCCTGTGTTTCCGGCTGGGGCTTGAGCTGGACAGCGGGGAGCCCAGAGCTCCCCCCCACTTCAGTTCCGCACCTCTCTTGCACGTGTACGGCCGTGTCCTCCCTGCCAAGCGGTTCCCAGCCGGGGAGCCCGGCATGGCCGTGCCGTGGTCATGAGGTGCCCATCCTGGAACAGTCGCCTCATTGTCTGCAGCCCTCGGCCTCGATGGCTTCCCCCGCTCGCCCACAGCGCTGGCCTCGTGGGTCTGAGTCAGTGCCCGGCGTCGGTGGGGTGACCTCTGCTCCGGCTGGCTCTGGCGCCCTGGGGTTGAGGCCTACAAGCCCCTGCCTGCACCTGCCCGCCTGCCTTCCCCGGAGGTGGGTGGCCAGAAGCAAGGCCCGGGCTAGGTGCTCTCGGCCCTGGAAATCCCCTCTGGTCCTGCGGCGTTCCTCAGATCCAGGCAGGCGCTGGCAGGCTGCCCCGTGGCTCGTCGCTGCCGCCCGGGCTGGCTGGATGCCCGTGCTGGGGCGCAGGGCTCTGCTCAGACCGGCCCTGGCCGCGGCAGCCCCGGGGGCACGAGTGCCGGGCTGGGGAGAGGCGGCAGCGCCGGGGCCGGGCTGAGCGTGCTGCAGCCTGGCTCTTCTCTGGCAGGCAGGTGAGGGCTGCCGCTGGGGACCCTGGGCACGCTGCCTTTCCCCTGCCCTGCTGCTGGGGACTGGCACCAGCCACTGCTCTCGGGGCCACGGGGCCGCATATGCTGCCTGGGGCCCCGTTCCCCCTGGCACCCTATGGTCCCCCCGGGTGCAGGGAGGGAGAAGATGGGTGGGCAGGGCGCTGGTCTCCCTCTCACACCCGCCTTCT
>VYZV01009894.1:31042-59843 GCA_013401275.1 Pandion haliaetus | reverse complement strand
ATTCAGGATTTTAGACATTTTCCCCAAACTACAAACTGGGTTTTAATTATTGCACACTATTTCCATTTTCTTAATTCCTGCTTAGCAGATTTTTATCAGCCCATGGTCTTTTGGAATATGTGAAATTTTAATTTGGCAGACTGTTAGTGCTGTATGGAATACTAACTCCTGGAGTACTTTAGTTTTAATGCTTAATTTCAGACTTGGAAAAACAGTCATTTTTCATCTATGTTTGGTAGTTTGTTTATGCAAAATCTTTATACAAAATTGATACCAGATACTTGAAAAAGATTCAAAGCACATTGGTTTATAGTTAAATACCCGTGTATTGATCCAGCGATGATGTGTGGATAATTGGTCTAAACAGTTTTTTAAAATTAATGTATTACACCTTTCACTCACCCTTTTTACCTTAATTCCCTCCTCCTCCCTTCAGCAGAACAATGTTGGGGGGGGAGTAGTTTTTAAATCACCTATGCTTTTTGTTTGAGAGGGTACCCTGTAGATTGGAGTAACCTTTCCTGTTGGAGCTGGGAGGTGGGCAAAGATGGTAGCTGTTGCTCCGGTAGTCCTTCGGGACTCCGTCTGGGACGTGGAATTTAGCAGCACAGCCTCTTGACACGAGTACATCAGTACCTGATGTATCCACGGCACTGCTCTGACAGTGGCAGGTCTGAAGAAGAAGAAAGCACAGGCCTTGGCTGGGTCTGGCAGGAGGGAGTTTTGGCTTACCGTTTCAGATGGGGACATTGCAATCCATGCGCGATCCAACAAGAAGATGCAAAACAAAGCCCCAACACTTAACCTCTCCGTCACAGTCTTGTTCTGGATTTGTGCAGTGTTTGAGATCTGATTGCTAGTTGACAAATGAATGTTTTTCAGAGAGCGATTGTAAGAAACCCTTTCCACCCCTGTAGAAATTTGCTGTAGGTTTAATTTAATCCCTGTGAACAGGAACATTACCACTTCAGGACACAAAAGGAGTTGAGAGAATGACTAGTAAAGAGGGTTTCTTAGCGTTTTTATCTGCAGCATTTGTTAGGAGACTAGAAACAGGTTTCTCATTTTATTTAATGTTTTACACTTTGGACAGCTTATAACATATTTGTAGTTTCTTAACTAGGTAGATAGAAAACAAAAGGTAACGCCCTATTTTTTTAAAAGCTGTACAGGACAGGCGAAAAGTATTGGAGACCTTTGAATATGAAATATCAAACTCCTTAATTGTGGTGTTTAGCTGGCTTGCTTTATCTGAACTATTTTCTACAAAAGGTTTTGTTGTAAACCACTGTTAATATCATCGGATTAGACTCTTTAGTGCACTCACCTATAGTTTAAAGTACCAGGCTGTGAGAAGGAGGCAAGTTTTCAAACAGTGGATGGTAAAATCTCTTGCTTCATTTCTCCTGACTCTGAGCTGATTTTACGCAGGTGCTCAGCGCGGGGGCTGTTGCAAGTCCAGCACTGAGTTAGTTGTTCCTCTTCCCTTCTCCCTTTGTGGTTTGGTAGAACATGTTGCAGTTCCAGTGTTAGGGACACCTTGGATAATAGAATTTAACAAATGCCTTGATATGCAGAAACACACTTAAGGAAAAGCTTTCTCTGACATAAACCTTCCTCCCCTTATGCAAACTGTGTATTTGCTGTTTAGGTTGCCACTCAGCTTTTTTTTTTTTTTTTCCAGATGATTTCTGGGCCAGCCAGCAGTCGTTTGGGGCCCTGCTAGCCAGACTTGGTCAGAAGCTTTCCCTTCTGCTTTAGAGCATAGAGCAGTTTCCCGAATGGCATGTCACGTATGATTTTTAAGACAGCTTGTAATTAACATTTGGTCCATCTGCTGTTCCGATAGATGTAAATTTGCCTCTTTCAGTCCATTTGTGTCAAGAACTAAAACTGTGAACATATATCTTTAATATTGGTGGGTGTTAACTGAAATAAAGGTTTATTTTCATGCTCTTTTAAAAATGTCATGAAAACACATGGAGATGAAACCACTGAGGTTAATAGTGTCTCATCTAGGTTCTGCCCCAAGAGGTCCAGTCTGCCTGTGGTGATGGTGCCCAGGTGTTCCCATTGCCAGGAACGGACTTTGCCTTGGGAAAATGTCTCCTGAGTAGCTTATTTATGATTAATGAGCTTGCTCTTCAGTAACATTTTCTGTCCTCTTGCTACTTTTGCAGTCACACAAAATCCAGAGGACTAGACGTTTTAAAATCTGAAAAATTTGAGAAAAAGATGGTCAGCAGAAAAAGTTGGAGAGAAACAGAAAAGCACAGAATGCAAATTGGCTTTTGAATGTAACGATGGCAAGGTTTGAGCATGAAAGTTTATCTTAACTGCCACTGATGCTGGGAGGAAACAAGACTGATTAATAAATGCAAGTGTGAGCTGTGTGGGAAGGGACATAAGTTCTTCTGAACCCTCAGAAGTCAGTGTGGATATATGGTGTTTGCAGTTTGAGGAGTTGAGACCACTCTTAACTGTAATGACTCTTTGCCCATGGAGATTGGTTTGCATAGCCACGCCTCTTATTTTAATAAACGCAGGACATACGCCTAAAGCTGACACATTAGCATTCGCTAACCTGCTTCTTCTCTAAAATCATTACAAGGGCCGTGTTACCTTCATTTTGTACTCCTGTTCTGGTCTGCCTTCGCCTGGTAACGGCCTCCTGGCCAGGCTCGGGCTGGGTTTGAGCAAGCGCCGAGTGCCCCGAGGCAGTGGTCGGCAAGTCCCTCGCTGCGCTGGGTGCTGTGCTAGAAAAGCCAAATGGAATGTTCTTGCTGAGCGGGGGTGTAACCTGGCTGTGGGGAAAACGGTTCATTTGCCCTTGTTGGGAGACTTTAAGGTAGGAGTTACAAAAGTTTGGTCGTTGTCCTACTAATGATTTCTCTCTTCGAGTTGGAGTAAGACTTTTAAGTGAAGGCCTGCACGGCAATTTATCTAGAGACTTGAAGAGCAAGGAGAAGATGCACTCTAGTGTTCCATTGTCCATATGTTGGAGTTGAAGGTCTGTGCAGAAATAGATGCATGACAAAACTGTGTGCTTTTTTTTCCCTTTTTTTTAAAAAAAAAATTGGTAATAGGTATCTAATTTGGTTGTACGTAGCTGACTTGAGGTACTGATTTGTCTGTGATGTCCAGCCAGAATCCTCTTGCCAGGCTGGTTGACATACTGGGTATATGGCGAGCATGAAAACGGGAGTTCTGTTGTCTTGGATGTCTGACCCGAGCCGTTTGAAACGTTTGCCTTTGAGTGACACCAGGCCAGTCCTCGCGGAGGGGAGATGTGTGTGTGCCAGGCTGGAGACAAAACCTTAGAACCGGTGGCTAGACCCAGAAAGTGAAATTGCAGAGCTGGTACATTGAAAAAGACACTCTTGCACGCTTTCGATGTAGCTGGCCGTGCGAGTGGCCTCGCTCGGAGGTGGGGAACAGTGCTTCACTGCCTTCCCAGAGACCGGTCCGGGTGCAGTTTATTTGTCTGCCCTGTGTATGTTGTTTTCACAGGTGAAGTACCTGACAGCAATGAAAAAAGGCAGCGCAAGAGGAGGACATAACTCTCGCTAAGAAAGTAGCTTTGGGTTGGTTCCTAGCAGCGGAGCGAGGACTTGGTGTGCTACGTGGCTGTCGCCTGCGTGCAGCGTCTCGGCTCCGGGTAGTCGTACAGCTGTTGATGTGTTTCCTGTGTTGGCAGGGAGCGGTAAACCCGTTGGCTTGCTGGGGTGTGCTGCAGGAGAGGAGGTGAGCTGGGCTGGTGCTGATGCTCGTTTGTGGACAGTTCAGCGCGAGCCGAGGCTGCTTGGTTTGTGTTGGTTCGCTGCCCTAGGGTGTGAGCTTGCCTGTAGTTACTGGTAAGTGTTTGATCTTCACCCGTGAGATGTTGCTACAAAGGTCATTGTAACACCGAGAGGTGAGGGAGCTTAATTTTACTTGCGCATTCTTTGCTGGGTGGAGTGAAGGTAAATCAGGGACGGGATTGGTTTTACTGCAATCTTTCAGTGCAGCAATTTGGATTGGCTCGTGCCCAGTTATGTTTGGGATTTGTACTTTACAAACTGCAGGATTTCCGTTGTCTTGCATGGAGGACAAGGAGAAGACTTGGTTTTGTCCTTTCTCCTGAGAAAGCGCTTGAAGATCTGTCTGGCTCAGTGGGATTGCATGGCACTTGCAGGGCAGTGATGCGGAGCAGGAGGGAAGCGTGTTGGGACAAGATGGCCATTGCTACTTGCGTGGGTTTTTTTGTGCAGCAGTTCCTTTTAACAGTGGACTACTGTTTACCTTTGTCAGGCTTGGATGAAGATGCTAAAAAGGGGCGGCTGCTCTGCAGATCGCTTGTGGTCTGCTCTTAAAAGCTGGTTTTGTGTGGAAGTGCATCTTCCCCTGCTGTCCTGTCTGAGCACATCCATGACCGAGCTGTGACCTTGAGCATGGAGGTCCTGGGCCAGTTTGGAGGTGGCAGTGAGGACGCAAACAAGTCCCAGGGTTGAAATAGTATCGTAAAATATAACTCAAACCTAAATTTCTGGTGACGACATGAGTAGGGCTTCATTGCAGAGCTGCTGCGACACCTCCTTGCACGTGGTTTTATTGGGAATCTGCAGCTCAAAAAATCGGGCTGGCTTGGACACCCCCATTGAAAGCGCGGGTGGAAGCGGGGAGCGTGCATCGCTCGCATTGGTACTGTGGCGAGGCAGACTGCTGTGTCTTAATGAGCACATGCACCTCTCGAGCAAGAGGCTGTCGTGTGTGTTTACGCACACATCCGGGTATCGTTTTTCTTCAGCGCACAATTTCTGCCGTGAACGTGGTGAGCTCACTCACGCCAAGTGGCTGGGCCGTAAGGGTGAGTATTCTTGCCCTCCAGTGACTGCTGAGTTGCCTGGCGGGAAGAATAAGCTTTGCCGCAGCCGTGGTACGAGAAGGATCCTTGGCGCGTCTGGGAGAGGTCGTGGGCAGCGTCCTGGCGCAGGTGAGCTGAGGGACCCCGCTCCCTGTGCTGGGGGAATGGCTGTCGTGCGCACCCAGCGCAGGTGGGCCGTGCGAGCGCCCGAGCAAGAGCGTGCATCTCGGAAGCGCTCTCTGTGCTGCAGAGGAGCCCTCGCGCGCTCGCTCTGGACACTGCCTGGTTGCAGCGTGCCAGAGCTGTTGCCTGGAGGGCTGCTGCTCCTCCTGCTCCGCTCCTCTTGCAGCGTTTCCCTGCAGCGCCTTTCCCTCTGCTTTGGGAAAGCAGTTTCCTGGGCAGTAGCTGTCTTCAGTCTTGCTGTTCCTCGGTTCCTTATCCCCAAGAAGCTGCTTTCAGGAGGAACACCACATGCTGTTACGGCCCTGGCTTTGCTTGCAGGCTCTGGTTACTGAACACGGTGAGGCAGCGAGGCCGGGTCATCCGGGGGGGTTGCGGGTGTCCGGTGGGAGCTGGCAGCGAGCAGCGTGCTGGATCCCGCTGGCTGCTCAGCCCTTACCAGGACACGTCTCCTTCCTAGGAGTACGTGTGGCTGTGGGCTAACAACAGCTAAATCATTGCGGATGGTTTTATTTTGTTTTCAGTGCACAGAAACACAAGACTGGAAAGCTAAGGCTTGAGAATAGCCAGGGTGCTTGCGGCCACTTGTGCTGTTCAAAGGGAAACACTCTGGGCGTTGCGGGAAGTACAGAGAAGTCGCTGAAAGCTGGACACGAGCAGGGTTGGTGCCGGGGCTTGAATTTCACTTTCCTAAAAAAAAAAAAAAAAAAAAAAAAAAAAAGGCTTAAAACTAACGTGCACACAACCATTTTGATATACTCCTGCCTATTGCAGAGGTGTTTTCTCAGTGCGGGTGGGGGTACAGACCTCGGCAAAGCAGGTAATGTGAATAAGCCCAGCCTGGCTGGCACTGGCTTGGAAGGCAGCGTGTGCCCGGTTAATAACAGACTCGTCCTGCAGCGCCTTTGAACTTGGGAGCACAAGAGCGTATGGGCCTCCTGTGGAGGGTAAGGCAGTCATACCTGGAATAAAAACGAGGGGGGAAAAAGCCAACGGAGATCTCCCTAGCGCAACACTTCGGTTTTGCTTTTCGCTTCAAGTGAAGGCAGTGGGGGAAGCTGTGGCCTTGAGGTAGCAGCCTCGTGGTGCAGGTGCTTCTCTCGCTGCTGTGCAAGGAAACCTTTGCGGGGCTGTGAAGGTCCGTTTCCTCACCGAGTCGGGTAGCGGCTGTTCGTGGAGGTGCTCCGAGGTGGTGGTATCGCAGGAGGGTTTCATCGCCGGCTCACGCCACTGCTCGCTGGCTTGTGTAGCCAGCTGTGGATGGAGAGCAGCCAGCTGATCCTGGGTAAGAGGAGGATGCTCCAGGTAAGTTCAGGCCTGAACTACTTCATCTCTAGCAGCAACGTTTCAGCTTTGTTTTTAAAGAAACTTTATGCTGTGTGTAGCTGCAGCGTAGTGCTTGAGCTTGACCAGAAGAAACAACAGGAAACAAATTTCAGGTTTCCAACACTTTATTTATATATATATACACACACACACGCGCATACAGTAAACAAAGTCATTAAATGTGTAACACATACTTCAAACCTGTAATTAGAATACTTCAATAAATGATTTAAATTCTTCTCACCAGTCCATTTGACTTACTGCATACATACGCTGCCTGTTGCTTTTCTTTCTGGCGAGGATTTCTCCTGAACTGAGCCACGAAGGCAGGCTGGCCCTGCTGCAGCCGTGTCCCTCGGTACCCACGCGGGCTGGAGCACCGGTGTCACCGGGGACGCTGCGACTTCATGCTGGGGCTGCAGTGAGGAATAACCCCTGCGGGCTGGCGGGCGTTAAGTTTAGCACCGGTGGCTGTGGATGTCCCTGTGCTGTATCGCTAACCGGCTGGGCGCAGCTGGAGGGGCGAGGGCTGCAGCTGTGGTCCTGCTGGGATGGGATGCCGAGGTCTGACCCTGGCGTGACTCCTCGCTCTTCCCGGGCTTGCGACGGTTGAAACGATGGTTCGCACAGCTCTGATTCCTGGGGTGGAGGAAGCCAGGCTGAGCCACTCGTGATCAGGCAGTGGGACAGGGGCCTGAGGCGACCCAGGCTGCACGAAGGCAACCTGAGTATTTGATGAACCTCTCCAAAAGCTGGGTCGTGCAGCCCTGGCATTCCTGAACTTGTCTTTAATTCTACCTGAGCGTGTTGGGCAGACGAGGAGCCGCTGTATTGTACAGCGAGGTGTGCCGTGCGGTGCCAGAAAGGTTGGCGAGTTGGGGTTTTTATCACTTAAAGGTGTCGCATGCAAGTTACTGGACTGGCTGTACTGAAAGACACCAAAATACTTCTGTAAAGTGCAAAAAAATCAGGCCAGGCTTCCATCACCCTGACCGCCTACCTTGCAAAAGAGCTGCAGTTTATTTTCACTGTATCCAAAGTAAGAGTCCCTTCATAGGAAAGGACGGGCGTCAAAAAAGTTGTTGCGAAGACGGAGAGCGGGTTGCACTCGAGTTCGGGGTGGTCTTCAGTAGCGCCTGCCACCGGGGGTAGGTACACGGTGGCTGTGTCGGCGACGGCGTTGGCGATGTACTCTGAAACGCTCTGCGTGTGCTCCGTCACCTCCGCTGCTATCCTCTTGTAGAGGTCGGGAAGCTGCTGCTCGTAAACCTCCCCGTCTGCTGTGCTGGGGAGAGGTTTGTACTCCGGCTCCTCGCGGCCCGAGCCCCTCTCCAGCCGCCAGTCGCCGTTTCTCCCGCTGCCAATGCTGCCGAAGAGGACCTTGTCCCGGAGGGCCAGCGGGTCTGTCTTCACGAAGGCTTCCTCTACTTCTGTTGTTTCGGGCTCTTCAAAGCTGCCCGTGTTGTGCAGGAACAGGCTGGAGGGTAAACTCAGCTCGGCCTGCGGAGGGGCGCATGTGGCAGAGGGAATTAATTATGTGATGGAGTGCCTGTGACCTCCCACCCCCCCAGTGCAAGCATCCCTCCCCACAGCAGCTAACACTGCTGAAAATGAAAGATCTCTTGCATAGTTTCGGCGTTTAATTGGCCCGATACATCCTACAGTCTAACATGGTACGAGAACAGAGTTTACCCGCTATCAGAGATTGCTGGATTTGCTGAGATTACGGACTCGCATGGCTCCAACCGCTTTTTCTCCTGAAAGTGGTGGGATTAGAAGGGAAAAAAAAAAAAAAAAAGTACAATTTACCTTCATAGACATGTAGTTCTTAGCCCACGTTGCGTTAGCTGGGTCTGGAATGGCTTTGCTCTGCCACTGCGGCATGAGCGCAGAGAGGAGCGACTGTAATCTGCAGGTGGAATAAGCGCAATTAAAAGCGCGAACGCTGATACCTGCAGCACTGACCTGGGACGTGCTCTTCGTGCGTGCGATTGCCGAAGGGCTTGGGGTAATTGCGAATCTGCCGTCACAGGGGCCTGCAGAGACCCCGGCTGGGTGGGGAGCACGTCGGCATCGGCTGGCGGGGCAGTGCGGCTCTTGGGCAGAGGTAGATGCTGCCCAGTGTCCTCCTCTTGCCAGCCCCTGCCAGATGTTTGCCTGTGATGCCAGATGTTTGCCTGCGATGACTAATGGCAGCCCTGCAGGCAGAGCTTGCTGGATATGGCCGTGAGCCCCAGTCCTGGAAAATCTGGCTGGGGACGCGGGTGTGTTGCTCTAAAGGAAAACAGTTTTTAATCTCAAGGTTTAACTTTGCTCCCAGGTTAGTTGCTGAGAATTGTACCTTTTCAGTTTTGTTTCGGTGGAAGCGGACCTTAGGCTCTCAGTTAAAAATTCGCAATATATGTATGAAATAAGGCTATATTTTAAGCTCAGTGGGCGTTCTTATTTGTGTGCTCTGAAACCTTTATTCACAACAACTCGCCCTGTTCCCCAAGGTGTCCTGAAAGGACGTGGCCATCCCTTCTAACAACAATTCCCTGTTCTATTGGAACGTAACAGATGGATCCACTCACGCTTTTCTTGCCGGAGGCACAGAACAAATGCAGGCAGAGAGGATGAAGAAGCTGCAGGTAAGCACAACAGTCGTCCAGTCCCCAGCACCTGAAATACGGAACACCCATCATTCATCTTTCTTAAAAAAAATAAATAAATATGCTAGTTCGAGTTGGACAACAGTTGTGGCCTGACTAGTGCTTGCCCTCATAAAACACACCAACATTTTTTGGTTTAAAATCAGGAATCTGGATGGACGACTGGGGACAATGGTTCTTTGTAACTTAAAGATGTCTACCGCTGCCTCTCAAAATACGCAGTCCACGACCCAAAATACGCAATTGCTGATCTTTTGTCCAGTACTGAACCAAACACTGACAGAGGACATAAACTTGGGGTGGTACGTGCAGCAGAGAGGCATGAAGTAGGAAAGATCTTACAAAATTCTGTGCATCTTTAATAAACTGTCAGTGACTGAGCTGTTGCTCAGTGAACACCTTGGCTTTACTGGGCTTGCACTATCTGCTTAAAACGTAGTTTTCACATATCCAGATTTTATATCAGGAAAACCTTTAAATTGTCTGGATTGCTTTAATTTCCTCTCCTCCTCACCTCCCTGGGTTTCTCCCGCAGTCCATGGGAGAAACCTGCCTCCGGCAGAGCCCTGCTCCCACGCTGCGGAGATTAATTTCCTAAGGTAAGCGACTTGGGAGCTTAAAGTTGTTGTTGTGGCACATCGCTGGGGAGGAAACGCAGCAAAACAAACTTTCTGGCAATATGCAAGCACAAATTTTATCAACTCCCTTCTTGGGGTTTAACGACCATTTTTCTTGATTGGGGCTCAGAGGAAATGTGAGCAAAACGATCTGTCTTGCAGGACAGAAACCCCGATTACTGCCATTAGCTGGGGTCAGAAGCCTTTGGGAGAAGGTCCTGCTTTGCCTCCCCTGGGGGGCAGAGGAATGGACCACATGAGATGGATGCGTGCGCTGCGGGAGCGCAGGGATGCCGTGCTCCTCAAGAAGGCTCTGAAGGCACGGCTGCTTTGGTGACCACGGGGTCTCGGAGAGCCACCGGCCCATGGGAGATTTGGAGGTCAGCAGGACTTTCGGCTTGCACACCTGTGCCAGAGCTTGAAGCACCTGCGTCTCTGGGCCAGCAACTCGAAGGGACCAAGCCCTTCCTTCCCTCTCCGCAATAAACCATCCCAGTGGCCTTCAGCTACCATTACACCATACAGCTAACGGCTCGGCACAGAACCGGGAGCTTAAAGAAGGAGATGCTACATCTTAAAAGCAGCTGAAACTAGAAGTCTTCAGTAATTGAACAGCAACTAGAGATCTTCAGTAATTAAAGGGGAGCAGGAAAAGCATTTCCAGTCTGTGGAAAACAGGGGGCCAAGGGCTAGGAACTCTCCTGGCCCCCCAACCCCTGGCAGAGACTCATTACTTTCCAAGCAGAGGAGCTCGCTGTTGCCCCAGGGCCCCTCTCCGGCGGCCGTCGACGCCGTCATCCACAGGGTGTAGTGCTCGCCGGGCTGCAGGTCGGTGATGTACAGCGAGCGTCGGGCAGTCGCATTGGAAATGGCTGGAAGGAAAAGGGGGAGATGCAAATGAAGCACCCGGCCACACGTTTTTACTGTGTTTTACTCGAACGAACTGGGTTTCCAGAGCTTGGAGCGTGGAGAGGTACCTGTTACTTTAATGAATTTCCTTTTCTGTGTTACTGAATCATTGGAAGGGCTATAAAAGGTCTTAGGCTATAGGGGTGACCTGTGCCATTGTGTAGACTGGGCACCCAGGGCTGTATATCCTGTCCTCTGGCTACTGTTGCCTGGTAAGTTCCTGTTTCAATCTAAAATGAGGTTTGTGTGGTGGAACTATGGAATGTCCATTAAAAACCATCATGCAACTTCTGAATAAAGTTAAAAAAAAACCAAAAAACCAAAAACCAAACCCAAACACCAAAGATTTCTTGGGTGGAAGCCTGGGAGTTACGCAGACAGAGAGAGGGGGCTTGGGTGGGAAAAGCACACGGGTGGGGGAGTGCAGTGGGTGCTGCCTGATGAGCGTGTCTCCATGCAGAGTATGTATTGGTTGGCCAGGACTTTCTGAAGGTCTGTTATTTTACCCTGCCAATAATTACAAGGGTTTGCATTGGTTATGACTTAAGAAAATAATAATAATAAATAAATAATAACAAAAAGAAAGGAGGGAGCAATCTGATAGTTCCACACTCAGAATAACTTAGAATGACCTGACTCAAAGCTGGAAGCCCTGAACTTGCGGTCCTGTTGATGGGCAGCTGTAGCAGAGGGAGCTGACTGAATCCTGCTGCTAGCCCTCACGGCAGACCTGTGACTCCTTGACTGCACAGAGCTTTCTGAAGGCATCTCCCCCCCTCCCTCCCCTCTGTCCCCCACCCGCAGCGCGTGCACTTCACGTTGGTCTTCACCAGATACCTACCATAGACATCTGGGGCTGCCTGCCCATCCTTTTTCTGCAGGTATAGATGGTACCCTGTGATGCAGCCCCTTTGCTGGTGGGCAGGGATTTCTTCCCATGAAACCAAGATGCCGTTTGCCTGTGGTGTTGCATACATCTGGGGCCCAGCTGATGGTGCTGTAAAACATGCGACTGACTTTTAAAGCTGAAATTCAGCTAGCTTAAAAATACCTGGAAGAGTATTACTGTGATTTACCTTTTGCTCTTGAGTATCCCCTAACCGATGCCGCTTGTCCAGCTCTGTCCCGATAGAGTGCAAATACGCTGATCTGGTAGCACACGTTATCTTTTATGTGCTCTGAATGAAGAAATTCAAAGTCAACAGTTAGTAGTGAAAGTATTTACAGTCACGGCTAAAATATTTACATCAGCTGCTTAAATCTGAGGTGAATCTTCTGATTATTAATGCACCTGTCATAAAGAAGGAAAAAAAAAAAAATCTTCTCTCTGATCTCCTCCTATTCGGCCTGGCAGGACCTTACTGTGCATTAAGCAAGTGACGTGAGCGCTCCTGAAGGGTGAAGTCCTTTGTTTCCTCATGAAACAGGAGCTGCCGGCAGACCTGCACCCTCCAGAGGAAACCCAGGACCGCGTTCTGCGCTCCAGGTAAGGAGAGGAGGTGAACAGCTATTGCCCAGCTTATTGCTCTACGGGATGAGGTGCAGGGTTTGGCTGTGCGTGAGGTCCCTCGGGAGGCACGAGAATCTCACACCCTATTCCTTCCCCATGACTTGACGTGAGCATCCTCCTCCGGGCCGTTCCTGCGGGTTAGGGGAGGTCGGCAGGAACTCGTTTTGCTCCTTTCCAAAGCGGGGCACAAAGCGATGGCGTCAACGCACTCCTTCTTCCAGCTCATTCGAGAGTGGGGATGTAAATGCCTCAGAGGCACAGCACTGGGACAGAGGATGGGAAAGACTACTGAGGGCAATCCTCGCTGTCACCCCTGTCGTAACTTCGTAGCTATCTGATGCACCGAACGCCGACACGTGCTACTGGCTGGGATTAGTAACACACAATTAGTGGAAAGGAAATAGTCTTTTCTTAGGCCTGTGATCTCTTGTACCTCTAGCTGCCTTGTTTAATTTTAGAGGGACTGGGTTTTCTCAGAGATGTTTTACTTGCCAGATATAAATCTTCGCTGAGAGTGACTGCAGAGCTGAGCCCAGAACAGCCACGGATTATTGCCCCCCCCCCCTTATACAGAAAACGTTAAATGCCATCATTTCTTATGCTGAATTAGTAAAAATTAGAATCCAACCTGTTGCATAAAAACCTTTCAAAATAAAACGGTACCTCGGTCGTATCCTACCTCAAGGCGGTAGTTACCTGCTATCACTGCGGACAGGTTGGATGCTGGAAGCTTCGCCCAGGCTGGATGGGGCTCCAGGCGCGTGTTCCTCTGTGTGTCTGCCCACTCCACTACGTATCCGCTGATGGACGCAGCCGGTCCGACAGGCGGTTTCCAGCGGACGAGGATGCTGCCGTTTCCCATGGCTACGGCAGAGACCTTCTGAGGAGGAGGTAGATCTTACGGGGGAGAAAGAGCAACCAAACAAAAAAGACACCGTCAGCACAAACTTGCCTTAACCTCAAGTGGACTCGGTACTTTCGATAGCCGTTTTTTACTGTGTCTCCACGTGAAGTAAAAAAATAAACTGCAATTGAAAGAAAAGGTCTGTATACGAGGGTGATCTCTGTGCTGATAGGAATAGAGCCACGTTCTTGTCTTGTCTCCCGGTGCAGCAGTCTGAACGTACGCAGCACTGCTTGTTTGTACCATCCCCAAACCCTGCGAAGATGCTGTCACGGCACATACTAACACCCTGCTCCCGTGATACGGCCGCAAACACACATCATCTCCCCAAGACCAAAGCTACTGCTTTCACAGCCAGGGCCAGGTTACTTTTTCCTGCACTAGAAAATGTTGGGAAAGTCATCTTTTTTTTTTTTGTTTTTTTTTTTTTTTTTTTTTTTTATCTGTAATATAAACCCAGCATCTTTTCTGAACAGTTTTTCTAACAAATACAGTGGAACTGAGCCCACAAAGCAGTTATTGTCCTACTGCCTCCAAATAATGAGATACTACCAGTGATATTGCTGCACCAATCCTACCTCTACTTAATGAAGGGCTCATGTAATCAGTGCAGCCTGTTTGCTGAGGAGCTGTGCATCTGTCCCCGAAGGAGGAGAGCATCCCACTGGTGTTCCATGCAGCTCTGGGAAAAGCTGAAATGCTTGCCAAGGGCTTTGTCACTGTTTTACTGACAGTACGTGGGAACAAGGGCAAATAGAGAACTGCGTCCTTGAACAAACCACCTGAGACCGCGAGGCTCTGTCATGCCCAATACTGGCGCAGGAAATTTGGGGCTGGGCGAATTCAGAGAATGCTCATTAACTTTGCTGTGCAGGTACCACAGAGCGCAATTTCACAGGAGATAACGCTTGTGCGATTTCCCCTCACCGTCACCTTCCCTTCAGTCCTTCCCCCGGTCCTGTCTCATGCAAGAAACTGTCTCCCCCCTCCCTCCTCTTTTTTTTCTTTTTGGCACAGTTCATTTGCTGCTGTGGCCGGTGCCTGGATGGCTGACAGCCCAGCTCGCGCCTGTGTCTGTGTCGGCAGAAGGGCTCGAGGTGTAATGACAGCAGCCCTAATGCATGGCGACTTAACGTGTCGTGAAGCTGCACCCCTGACCGCACCGAAAACTGGATCTGCCGCTCCCCGAAGATTCATTGAGATGGACCTTGATGAGCACGAGGTGATGGGACCAGAACGCTTCCACGGCGTGTAGCACAAAGCAGAGCACCAGTGTTATTCCCAGTGGTCCAGACCCAGCAGAAGCCCTTACCCTGGGCGCCCAAGTTGGTCACGATGGATGCGGGGGGGGACCTGCCCCTCGAGTTCTCGGCGGTGACCGTTATCTTGTAGCCCACCCTCGGCGTGACCCTGGCGTAGCTGGTTTGGGTGGTAAGGTGTGCTTCTCCTGCCGGTGGGCTCTGCCGGTCCAGGGCTTCGAAGGTCACTGCGTACCGCAGGATTCTTCCTCTCGCCTCCGACTTGCTCAAAGCCTGCCGAGGAAAGTGCATTTGTTACTCTTCCCTTCTTCAGAGGAGCAAAGCCCGCGGAAAGCTGACGGTACCAAACCCAGGTGCCGCGGCAGGCTCCCTGGGAAGGTTCCAGACCTGCTCATGGAAGCAGGTGTGGTTGGCCATTAGCGAACCCAATATTTCACCTGCTATTCACTGAACCTTCTCCCACGCAGGGCATCTTTGCGTCACACCCACAAGCCCTCCTGAAGCAGGCTTTAGCAAGCTCACGCGGGACCGGGCTTTGCCCACCCGTGCTGCGATTCCCGTGGAGCAGCAGCCACAGCCCCTTCCCCAGGGCCGGGCAGAGGTGGGGAGGTTTGCTACCAGCCCTTCAGGGGGTGCCTTCGGAGCATCTCCCGAAGCCAGATGCTCAAGCTGCCTCATTTAAGTGAGGAATGTTCACTCGAAGGTAATTTCTCCCCTTCCTTTTCTGTTCTAATAGTAAAGAGGTTATTTAGAGCGACAGGGTTACTTGCTGGACAACAGCATGTACCGGTTAATGTTCTTTAGTAACGAAGGATCAGTTTTTACTTTCTTCTCCTCTAAAAGTTGGGGAAAGAAGCAGTGCCATAGAGATTGCTCACGCACTTGCCGAGACTGCTTTCTCTCTAATGCTTTTTTAAAAAAGCTAAATTAGCTTAAGATTTGTTGGCCTGAAGTACAGCTAATGCATTTCAAAGGTAACGTAGTTTCCCCATCAGCACCCACCTGAGAATACTACTCATAAGTGAACAGGAACTTTTACTGCTAAAAATATAATGTTTTTTCCAAAGAAAGCCAGCGGCCTGGCTGCAGAGTTTCTTTTTTTTCCCCACGATTTTGCACATTCCTGTAACAGCTCTAACACGTGACAGCCTATTCTGATTTTTCTCTTTGATTTTGCTACTGCCCAGCCCTGTGACCCATGTTCTCCATTCCCAAGCCTTATCCCAGCTCTGTCACTTTTCTGCTCTAGGGAACCCATGGCATCTAGCCACACGAAATGAGTTAATTCCCTGATGGTAGGGCCAAGAGCATGAATTTACCCGGGAGTCTCTCTTAAGGCTACATATCTTTCTTTTTATTTCTTATTTATTTTTCCTGCTTAATTCCAGTTTAGCGAAGGTCTTTTGCCGTGAGCTGCCGATTTTCCAGGCAGCAATATAGCCGGGGACAGTGCAACACGCAGCCTCCTCCTTCCTTGAGTCTGAATTCAAGCCATGCTTTTCACAAGGGGATAAAAAGAGTATTAACTGCACAGGTGGATTTGTAAAAATGAGCAATTTTTGATTTGGGGAAAATCCAGATTTTTACTTAAAGCCATGATAAAGAATTATTTAAATTCAACCACTTAGCATACACGTCTCTGAAAAGGCAGTCTGTGCTGTCCCGTGTAACACCTCTCGCTGGTTTTTCCACCTCGGGTGTCTGCAGTTGTACTATCAGTTTCACAGTTTCCTGCAGTCCCTGTGCAGTGAGTTCATTNAAAAAAAAAAAAAAAAAAAAGGAAGAGGGGGAAAAAAACCACTTTTAAAAACAGGAAAATGTTTGCAGGGATACAATCACTTTGGCAGGGGCTTGGGACAAACGCAGCGCTGCGACTACTTTGAAAGCCTGCTGAAATTAAATTGGCAATCCTTTCTTTGGTATTTGTGTGAAAATATGAGAACGCATATTGGTAGTACGTCGCACTGAGCCCGAGCCTTTTGCTTTGTAGCTGTTGTGAAAACTATAAAAGCAATGTATTGCACCTGTTTTATGAATGGTGCTGCAGGAAGCCTGCTTCGATACAGAAAGTATCGCCAGCTCGCTATTGCAAGTTAAAGGTTTTAAAGTTCAATGTCTTAAAGCCACAACGGCTGGAGTCACGTAATCGCATGAGAATTTCTGCTTTCGCTTACAGAGTAGTGCTCGTCGGCGTGGGGAGAAGATATAGCATTAATTGGTAGGTTAACTAGAGATTGCAAACTGGAAGTTAAGGATAGTTTATGCTTTTAAAAAAAAAAAAAAAATCTTACTGGCTTTGAAATAAAACCACCGCAGCAAAACACCCCACAATCCAAAAATTCCTCTTGGACCTGGCTTTAAGTGCTGGGTCGGTAATAGTGGAGAAGCTCAGCACCCGGCACCAGTTACAGGGCTTGGTCTCACTGGGAATGTTGGCATAGCAGACCTGGCGTAAGCCTTTTCCCCCGAGCTGGTCAGTAATGTACAGTAATGTGGAATTTTTACCCTACAGCTGGGGTTTAATCTGAATTCTTACTGAAATTTCCCATGCGGGGTCTCAGTCCCCAGCTCACAGGAGGCTCTGCTCAGCAGACCCAAACAACCAACTCTTCAACTCCGAGTTTGTCGAGTTTCAGATCTGCAGCTTTATTATTAGCAAACCCTTTTGCATGTGGTTTGTCCATCGCCATTGCTTCACACCTGTAGAGAAAACCGATTTTCTTCCTGCTGCTGCTGTATGACAAGAGCCTCGACCAACCGTCCATCCATCCACACAGCAGTGACACCCCACGGGACCCCTGGTCGCCCAAACTACATCCAGCTCTTACATTTTTTTAGAGTTTGGTCACCTTAAAGGGCTATTACAAAAAATTGCCTCTCCCATTCTTCCTTTTTCTGTTCTTCATATAAGGAAAACAGAGCAGAAACACCTCTGAAGGAAGCTCATGCCCAAAAGCTGACACGTATGGAGAATGTGGGGCACGGTGTCCTCCTGGCCAGGTATGGCAACCAAACAACAACGAGGCGGAGAACGAGGAGAGGGAGCTCTTAATTAGAAAACAAATGAGGAAGTCTGTAAGGTTGTTGTCTGTCCCTTTAGACATATCATCAGGGACACAGGTTGCCTTGTGGGAAGTGGAGGGGGGGAACGTGTATCTTTGAAAGGTGGTAACGGAGCTGCGATACCCCCACTGCTCTTCACTGATGTGATGTGCTGGGAACGTGTTATACTTCCAGCACGACAGAAAGTTCGGGGAGCTGTAAAAGGGAAATTGTAGGTAGAAAAGAGTTGTGGAGTCTCCCGGGGGAGGCAAGCCTTGCGTACCAGAGCTGGTCCCTCTCCCTGTCCCTGGGCACTGGTAAAAGCCCTGTGCTCTCCCTGGGTTCAGTCCTTTCCTGCGAACACGGAAACCAGAGTTCCCCCTCTAACCTTGCTGATTATTACCACCTCTGCTTAGGTTTCGCTTAACTTACCTTCCAAAAAAGAGAGATGTTCTGCTGTTGAGAGTCCACATCTTGCTGTCGGTACCAGACGTCCAGGAGCCCGGTCGGCGCTGGTGTGGAAGGAAAAGGTGAGCTGTGTTAGGGGCTGTGTTTTGAAGCAAACAACTAAGGCATTGAGTAGGCGAAGGAGGTAAAAATCCTGGGACAATGAAAATGTAAGGTTTAAAATGTCCCTGAAATGATGCAGTATGTAATAGCCCATAGTTGCTGTTGCAGCTGGAGTTCAGCTGCGTTGATGATGGTGCTCATGAAGGGAACAAGCCGTAGACCCAAGAGAGGGTTTTGCTCTGCTGGTGACTTTATCCTGCGCTCCGTAATCAGGTTGGCTCCCAGGGAAGCCTACATACACAGCAAAGTGACAGTATGAGCTCTCGTCTTTGCATAGAAGTTGAGGCTAGTTAAGGCCCTTGGGGTTGGCTCCATCAATCCTAAAACAACTGACAGCCTCAGGTGATGGAGTTTGTAGGATCTGTAGGATTTCACTGTCTGGCTCCAGGCAATAAATGTCTTTAACAGCTAGCAGGGTAGGACCTCATCGGAGGTAGCTTAAACCCCCCGTTCTTTCCACGATTCCCCTTATAGTCACAGAGTGACTGGAAACCCTTGATGTTTTGAATAAACCTTCCAAAATAACACTAAAGCAAATGCCCAGCTGCAGAAACTGGTGAACAATGTGCTCCAACAGTTCAGAATCAGAGACAGGTAAAGAAAGCCGATGTGACAAAAGGTAACAAAGCTTGGTTCCTCAAGGTCTCTGACCAAAATAAACCCATCGAATTCAAATAATAGCTGTTGCTAACAACCGAGGCAGCAGGCAGCTGTTGCACAACCCCAGCTAGAATGGGGCTGCCTGCTATTTCCTATATTCGAAGACAGAAAAAATCCTCAGTGCCAGCAACTTTAAGAGCTATTTGTTCTGTATTAACGGCAAACAGTGACAGAAATAGAAACAAGAAGCAGGACTGACAGAAGAAATAAACCCAGTGTGTGCTCACTATGAGGGAGGGAGGAAGGGGCAAGCTCATAGCAGGAAAAAATAAAATATGGGATTGCATCTGTTGGACTCCAGCCCAGATTTCAAAGTTAGTTTCACATGTGAACCACACGAATTAGCTGGGGAAAAAAAAAAAAAAAAAAGATGCTCACTTATGAACAGTAAAACTTGCGTAAAGCAAGTTTTGTGGCAGGTCAGGCTTAGAGAAACAGGAAAAAATTCTCTCATTGAAAAGGTATACTCCTGAATTTGCAAAAGGCCAAACTCATGTGTAGAACTTCAGCTCCTTCAAAGATGGGCAACCGTGATGTAGCCAGAGCTTCTCGTCTGCGACCTCCCCTTGCTGGCAGCTACTCTGAGGAGAGAAAATGCTCCTTGATTAGCTAAAAAGGTTCTCAATCTATAGCACCGGCTGGGGAGAGAAGTGATGACTGCAAACGCCATAGCAAGTCAGGGTGCATCGAGAAGGTTGAGAAAACTGTTGAGAGGAAGGTGAGGGAGAGAAGGAGAAAAAGTTCACACCTTTTGCATCAATGAATGCTTCTTACAGAAACTGATGCTGTCAGTAGTGGTAAATAGCATGAGTAATAACAGCACTACCCTGAAGAGCTTATAGTAATTCACAAAAAAGAGCAACGAAAGCCAAGTAGGAGATGAAAGGGAGGGGATGCCAAAGCAGCCAACACATCTTTGCTGAAACAAACTTCTGAGAAGCTTTCTTCTCTTGTAAGAACGGGAAGTTTTGCAGCATGTGAGTTTGTGCAGCTCAGGGTCAAGTCAGGCAGGCAGGTACGTGAGCGTGCGGGCAGCCCAAGGCCAGCCCAAATATTAGAGTTGGCAGAAACTAGCAGAATTGCCCTCAGGTTGGTGCTGCATGTCCCTGGCGTCTGCTGTGCCGTCCTCTGGGGCAGAACCGCTCTTTGCTCACCTAATTGCTGGCGGGATCTCTCCCGAACGCCTGGCCAGGTTCTGCTCTGCTGAAGCTGCAGAGGTCTCGAGTGACTCCACGGTGTGGATTCCAAGTGAAATAATTTCTCTACTTGGGAAAAGATGACTTGGCAAAATTAAACTTTTCGGTCAAAACCTGCCAGCTTCAGCAGAACTGAGAGAGTCCAGGCGGTTTCCCAGCCAAATCATTCAACTCCTCTGCAAAAGGTCGAGCAAGCTCAAGATCCCAGAGCGTGCTGCCCAAGCTGCGGTTCATTAGCACCAGAGGGTGGCATAGCAGTCATCCTGACTCGAGTTATGGGGTTGTTGTAGCAATTCAGTAGAACGCTTAGATATGAACCAACAGAAAATATTTTTCTTTCTCTAGCTAAGCTGCACAAACTGTCTTCTTTTTCTAGACGTGTCATGATGCAGCGGGCCACGACGGCTCTGGGAAAATTCCCCCAACCTTCAACAACCTCAAACGAATATATCCTTCAGACCTTCTTGGTGAACTCTTGAAATTCCTGTTTTTCAAGAAACTTGAACCGCTTTGGGTTTTGTTCATTAAAAAAGCAATTCTTTTCCAGAAGTTACTTCTCTGTTGGCTCTGGGTCTGGACCTACAGAGACTCTGCAAACCAACCAGCAAAAACCCAGCAGCATTTTGACTTCATCAGCTGAAGTTTCCACTTGTATGCAAACATTAGATACAGGCTTAGTGCAGGAGATGCCATCTCATGTTACCTGCTTCTGGTGTCTGGGTTCGGTACATGTGCCAGTTACTCCACAGTCCTCGCTCAGGGTGAATTTTACAGCTGACCTGAAACTCGTAGGTTGTATGAGGCTCCAGACCATAAAGACTGCATTCTTCACTGTTTAAGCGTTCAACCTTTAATGAAGATAAAGGACACGTAATATTAAACTCACAAGGGAAATACAGGTTGAAGGCAGTGACAGGCTGAATTACTAATGCCCAAAGGAAGCCCAGCCAGCCAAAGTACGTCTTTAAAAAACAGTGGGGAAAACCCTGATCTGAGGCAACTTTAATAACTCAAAGAATGATGCAATGAAGCATCAGGCTTCCAGTTCTTCGTCTGAAAAATCTCTCGGTTTAATTATGTGAAGACAAAAAATTTTCTGCTCACGTGTTTCGCTCAACTTCAACACATTTCTTTCACCACTGAAAATAAAAGCAAAGACTTCCAATGGACATTAGGGAAGGCACAAACATTTGGAAATTGCACGCTTGTAGCCGTGAACTACAATGAGCAGATACGACCATACTCCAGTAAAGCGGTGGGTCAAACATAACCTCTGATTCTTCAGTGCATCATGCAGACACTTGACATAAGGGGAACTATTCATGCACAACCTTTTTCACAGGATCAGTGTTTTACCTTCACACAGTTTTAGAGGAATGGTAGTTTTTGACCTGTAGGCAATAGTTTTTCTTATATGTGATGTTAGAGAGCAGAGAGAGGCAAATTTGGACAAACTGATTCTAGTAAGAAATAATGAAAAAATAACTAAAGCAACCTCCAGGGATCATAATTTCCTTTACTCTTCAGAAGAGGATTACCGTGCTCCAGGTGTGCCTGGTAAGTGGACGGTATCTCAGCCTGCAGTGCTGCGCTTGTGCTTCATCGTGCCAAAAAAAGGTGCAATTGGTCGCAGAAGAATTTTCAAATTCCACTGAAAAGTTGGGAGGATGTGGTTTCACTAGCAGCAAAAACAGAAACAAGCAAACAGCGCTCAGACACGCAGCACAGCTCAAAACGGGGGTGTTACATGGAAAATAGAATTACTGGTTTAGACTGGATGGATGCTTTTTCTGAGGTGTCTAAACAAGAAAGTGCTCAAAATGTTTTCACCTCTTTCTAAAGGGCTGGGACTAGCTGAAACGCAGTAAGTAACGCATTTACCTATGTCTATTAACATGAACACGAGCGGCTGTGAAAAAGCACTTCCTAGCTCATTGGAGGCAGCAACCACAATGGTGTACGTAGAGTCAAAATTCAACTTGCTCAGAGCCAGCGAGCCAAACTTCTTATTCAGACTTTCTTCTGAAACACATAAGACATCCGTCCCATTTGATAGCCTGGAACGGCAGAGAAACGCTCGGTTAATGCTCTCCTGTACGCCAACAAAGCTAAAACCTGGCTGATGTCCCCATAGGGTCGTGCTGCTCTGGGTCCCTTGAGGCTGCGGCTCTTTCGGCAGCTTCCCTGCACGTTAGCTTTCACGGCAGGACCACTGCCCTGGAAGCCAGGTAGGTCGTCTGCCCCTGGAAAGATCCATCTGCTTAAATACAGTGCTCTCGGTAAATACTCCTCTGGCTAAATCGGTAGAAAAGGTGTTATACTGCTTTTTGGCTTTAATTGCAGACAAAGGAAATACTTCTGGATTTCCACTGAGCTGCAGGTATGAGTAAGTTCCTTTTAATGGTTTAATGGTTACCTAATACTGGTTGCCTAATATTTCTCTGTGAATGAGCGTAGGTGTTGGTGCACAGAATTGGGGGGTGGGTGTGGGTGATGAATTTGGGTTTTTTGGGGTTGGTTTTTACGTAAGTTAGTGACTAAAAATGTAATTTATCTGCAGTCTAACGGTCAGACCGCATGACTTCAAACACAACTTTTAATTCTCAGTCTGTCATTCAGCCCATTGCCTTGGGTAATCCATTTAGCTTCTCCGTGTATTTTCTTCCACCTGAAACAGAGGTGTTTATATCATGTTGCTTCAGGCTGACCTTTTGTATTTTGCAATATATTTAATAACTTACTAGCAAGCACTGCTATATCTCTGTGTTACAACAATTACAGGACTCGTGATCCACACTTCCCTGCCCTTCCGCACGTTACCCATGTATTCTCCTTCTGCTTAAAGAGCCGTGACAGGTTTCTATAAGCTACTAAGAAAGTTGCTGCTACTTTGGCCAACAGAAGGTGAAGAAGAAGAAGAAGGTGAACAAGAGCGAGCCTCGCAGGGCAAGGAGGTGGTCAACATGCAGCACCTCGGAAACAAATGGGGAGTAGTTCAGCCTACCCAGCGGTTTGCGAAGGGCAAAATTAATTCATTCTACCCAGATGTTTGCTTGAATAGAGGTTTTTAATAAGGTTCCTCCTATGCGCAGTGATTCCCGAAATCCAAAGGTCTCCTAACGTGCCTTGATGGGCTCTAGGGAGCCCTTGCACCTTCCCCACAGTTTGCTGCAGAAGTCACCACAACCTCTTTCAGGGAAGGCTCAGCAAAACCAGACCGAGCAAAAAACACAGGTTGGGCCTAAGAAGGGAAGTAAAAATAACACATTTCCAAGCAAAGTCCCTCTCCATCTCTTAGCTAACCTCTGAGACAGAGTGAGCAGCTCAGATGATAGGATTTCTGGTGCAGGCACTGCTAACCTCAGAATCACTAAGTAGAGGAGATCCACCATGGGGAAGCAGCAGGTTTGAGCGGCCGTTTTCAGAGCCCTTCCCCTACTAACCTTCCCTTCCCAAAAGGGAGCTGTCTCTTGGCATACCCTCCTTACCTGCTGAACCCAGAAGGAGCCAACCTACTGCGGTGCAGCACGCACAGCTGGGAACAGAAAAGGGGTTTTTAACTGCTCCAGTTGGCTCCTGTGATCACGGCAGCCTTGGGCGGACTTAGTCATAAGCCAACTCTTTTGTGTGCTTTGATAAGGGTAAGTCTTCAAGAAACGGTGTAAAAATAAAAAAAACCAACGCACAACTCTAAGATATGATTGTAGTAGTAAAGAACCTATGTCCCCGCGTTACTTACTGTACTACATAGGTAGTGTTCATGTACGTGAGCCTTCCTTTATTCCAGGTGCAGGTGGGATGGCCGTCTGTCCCATACTGGATACATGACACATTTCTTGGCTCATCTGGAGGGTCTTAAACAGATATTCTTATCAGTTTCTTCCTTGAAGATGTTGATAGGAGATGTTTTAAGAAATGCTAGGTTTGCTTTTTGATTGTTTGGGGGGGGTTAAAGAATTTGTAGGCAAAATATTCAGGGTAATAATTTTTATGTGTGAAAACAGCTGAGTCTGTGATCTCTGCAGCTTGTCAAGACCTCTGACACTTGAGCAAAACCCCAGTGACTTTACAAAGGTGCCAGGTGACTACAAGTGCTTAACAGCCCTCCAGACTGGGCACCACAAGCTTTGCTTGAGGCAATCAACCAGTANAAAAAAAAAAGCGGCACTGATACAGCAGACGACTGCTGCTGCAGCATCTGCTCACCAGGCTAGAAAAAAATCTAAAATTTTCTTGGGATTTTTCTTGCCAGTCCCCTGTGACCTGGAGAGACTGAGGGGTGTCAGGGGTAGAACAGGAGGGAGTGTGGTATTTGCTCTGAGCAGGCAGTTTTATTGTTTTATTATTAAGCATCTCTCTGTTTATCAATAACAGAGTTGCACAGTCCCACCCAGGAATATTTTAAATACAAAGAGCCATTAAAAGCCAGCACCTTTTCTGGCAAAGGCCGCCCACTGTTAGTTTCTAATACACGTCTCGGAGGTCCCACAGGAAACGTTTAAGAACAAGGAATAATTAAATTCTCCTTACTTCCAGATTCTATATCGATTCCACAAATGAGTTTTTTCTTGTATTCACAAACTATTTTGCACGTAAACATGTGTTTGCCATATGTATGGACTGGAAACTTGGTGCTTACTGAACTGCCGTAATTGCTAATTAGTTCAGAGCTGTTAAAGAAAATAGCTATCTTGCACTGCTCAGTGTATCGCAGGGGTTTCAGCTGGCATGAGAGGGTGATGATGGTTCCAGGCTGGACATAAGAAGCAGTGTCAGCAGTCATGTTCCCTTTGTCGCATATTTCTGCAGCGCCATGGGGAAGTTTGCTAGCAGGCACGTTCCCTTTACTGCACGCTTCTGCAACAGAAAACAAACCTTTAGCATGGATACATCACTTATCTTGTACAGCACGCTGCGCTCGAGGAAGAGAGTCTCCCCAAATTTATAATGCAAGCATCCCTGCCTCTGCGTGGTAACTGGAGGGGTATTGCTGGGCCCAGTCTTCGCCGATCTGATTAACTGGGGTCAGAAACCAAGGGCTAGCTACCAGACGTCATCCAAAAAAGCACAACCCTGGGCAAAAATCTATCATCAGAGCTCTTTTTTCATTGTGGTTTAAGGAAATACCTGTGTTACAGTAAAGTAGTGGCAGGCACGGCTCTTCTGAAGAGACAAGCAAGGTTTTTCTCTGACTTGCAGAGACCTCCCCTTGCACATTACTGCCTTTCCAAAGCGGCACAGGACCCAGGCGATGCCACGCTCGGCGTCCCAGAGCACGCACTTGCTGGCAGGCTCCAGGACGCTTGCGCTGGGGGCAAACAAGCCAAGCGGCGGCAGATGAGGGAAAATGCTGGAGCACCTTTGCTCCGTACTTTTGAGTTCTGAAAGTCTCTCTGGAAGCTAGCCATGGAGATGTTTTCTCATGTAACTATCAGCTCTACCTTGAACTAAACCAAATAACCTCCCTGCATAACTTAATTAGCAACTATTTGCTATACGCTACCTTGAATGCACAAACGAAACCGGCTCGCAGCGCCAATTCTGCATAAACATACGCCCAAGCTGCCGATGCCCGAGCGTATATGAGTCCATATTTGCCTCTTCTGCTGAGAGCCGAGGCTGTACCCCTGCCAGCGGTCATTCCCAGCCGTGCAGCCGGCGTGCCGAGCGCTGCCAGACCAGACGCCGCTGCCCGCAGCCTGCCCGGACTATCAAGGAGGAGCTGCGTTGCCGTGGAGAATGGGAGGACGCTCAGCAGTAGCAGCGGGTCAGGGAGTCCTTACAGAAATTACAGTATAAACCTAATCAAGCATCAAATTTTGCTCTCTCCAGTAAGAACGATGGTTACTAGCATACGACGCAGAAGCCGAAAAAAAACCCTAATTAGCCCGAGTGATTCTTTTCAGTGATAATTGCTATGTAGGAAAAAAATACATCTTACCTGCTGTGAAGTGCACCAACAACCAAATTGCTGCAGGCACAATCCATGCAAATAGCATTTTGCTCCCTATAAAGAAATGAATGCGTTTTACCAGGTCCTAAAAAGTGGGAAAATAATTTACAGGTATTTGTATGTTACTGTTTCACAACTTCAGAAAATCCAAAGTGTTTCTTTCATGGGACCTGTCTAATGAACGTTCTGTGCTGACATTGCTGAGCTGTGACTCTCGAGACCCTATCCGAAGCAGCAGCTGATTTTTAGATGGTTCACCCTAGAGACAGGCACAAGAGCTAGGGGAATGGCAGAGTTATGGGTACTTTAAAACTCTGTGCTTTAAAACCGGACAACTCGAAAAAGAAGTATTTGCTCCCTTCCCTCCCAAAGACCCCCTGCAAGCCCAGAACCAAAACTCTTTCTGTGAAGGACAGGAACAAACCATCAGTACCCCTCACGCTGTTTCTCTCCAAGATGCGGTTTGCATGCTCCGCTCCGGCACAACCCACGCTCTCCCGAAATCCCGCACCCTCTTTTGGATGGAGCGGCCCCGTTTATGTGCCCCGCGGGGACCCTCGTGTGCTCGTCAGCCCCTCTGTGCTCAGACTTTGTACGGATGACCCCAAATCCAAATGAACTGATCTCATCCCAGATGACTAACACCGTCTCAAAATTCCCAGACCTGAGTATTACAGGGAGAGAAAATTTTGGATAAGACCTTGGGAACTAGCAAGCTTACAATTTCTTTCGACTGCTTTCCAAAAGGAAAGCCAGCCCACACAGCTTATTTATGACTATTTAACTCTACCCTGACGGACAGAGCTGCAGACGCACGCAGTAAGCACCCTGTTAACGACACAACCGAACAAAGCAGCTTTTCAGATGTTTTAAACTCCACAGGATTGCTCAAAAATTCTGTTCAAATGCAAACCTCTGCCATGTCTAGACTTCCTAGATTAAACCCACACTCCATTACTGGAAGTTATGAATACAAACGCTCTACACAGATTATTCGAGGTCAGCCTGAGCTAAGCTCAGTATTTTCCCGTACGTTTTGCAACCAGCATTAACAACTATTTCCTATTTTTTCCCCTTCCCCGGCAGAACTACGCGAGCAGTGAGAATGTATTGGATACTTCAGAAGTGAATACACCAACAAGCACTTTCTATAACTCCTGACCCGTCACAGAGATGCAGCTATTTTAATAACTTGATGGCATACTGGCAACAAAGTACTGTGAAGTGAAACTTTAAATCCTGACTCCTTTTCATGCCATCCTGGATGGAGGGGCACTTCCCTGGGGATGCATTGCACAATATAGTCTGTGCTGTGTGTATATTAATATAAAAAACAAACAAAAAAGTTATTTCAGGTTGGTTTTATATAATGAGACGGGATCCATTCCATGTTTTTGAAGTGAACCGATATCTGATGTGAGTGTGAAATACCTAAGATTTGCCAAAATGCATATTAATGCCTTACTTTCTTTAAATCCAGATGTTCTCCAGGCTGAAATGTTAAGCGTTGCCGCAGTGCCTCAGCTTCACACAAAGAGACTTCATGCGGTGCCTTCCGTAGGTGATTAGTAACTGCAAGGATGAGCAATCACAGCACCAAGGTTCTTCAAGTAAATGCTCTGCCTTCCAATAAACTGAAATTGCCCAGTGACTGTGTAAACATCCTTCAGACAGCTTGCTTTCTGACAGCAAAGCTGTACCCAAAATACTTGAGTCAACAGATAAAAATAGTCTTGCTTCAAATGATTTCTGTCAGTGGTTTACTTAGGTAAGTGCTAGACAATTTATGCAGCATCATATGAGTGCAACAGAGCATATAAACTGTGATCAGAGTAAAATACGAGAAAAGAATGAGAAATAACCTTCAGCTTAGAGCAAAGGTATCTGGAAAAAAAAATTAAAGAAGAAACAAACCTCCAGATTCCACATCAATGAGGGAAAATGGTATCGCTGTGCATAGGTTAAAGAAAATATGAAGGACATTGTCCTGGTAAGTACAAGGTAGAGGAAGTATATAAGGTGTTCGCAGACTATGAGATCATGCCTGCTTATGCATACCAACCTCTGTGAAATCTCAGTTGAAAACACAAGGGCTAAAGATTGTACATTATGGATTGGCCGTACTGGCACCGGCTCTTTGCAGCCGTCAACTCAAGTTCTTAAAAGAAATCACTTGTAAAGCACAAAAGCTCTGTAGTTTGCTTTTAACCACCTTTTTACGCCGTTGCCCTCACTTCTCCCTAAAAAAACCTCCACGCAAAGCAAACATCTGTTCTACGGGTCCTACACGGAACCCGCCGGAAAAGAGGAACATTTCACCCAGAAAAAAACCCACCCCGCTATTTGTGCCCAAACTGCGCTGTTGCTTACATATCGCTAATAACCCTAGCTGCGGTTTTAGGGAAACTTCCCCCCGCCGGCAGGCTCGTGGGGGCTGCTCCAGCTGCCCCAGGCCCAGCGAGGACGACGGTGGCACCCAGTGCTCTTGGGCTGGGGAACCGCAGCCGTGCCGCCATCCTGCCTGAGGTCAGCGACGCTCCACCGGAGCTACCGAGCGCAAGGTATTTGGTAAGACCTCACTGCATGAAGTAAAGGGATGGCGTTATTGCTAGAGGATGGCCCTTCAGTGCTGCGCTCCCTTCGGAGGATCTGTCCTGGGGTGCAGCCAGCATCCTGGGGTGGGCAACGAGCATCCCCGGGTGGGCAACGAGCATCCCGGCACAGGCAGAATCCCAGGGCAGGCAGCATCCTGGGGCAGGCAGCATCCCAAAGTGGGCATCATCCCGAAGCAGGCAGTATCCCAAAGCAGGCAGCATCCCGAGGCAGGCAGCATCCCCAAGCGGGCAGTATGCCGAAGCGGGCAGTATCCCAAAGCGGGCAGCATCCCAAGGCAGGCAGCATCCCAAAGTGGGCATCATCCCGAAGCGGGCAGTATCCCGAAGCGGGCAGTATCCCGAAGTGGGCATCATCCTGAAGCGGGCAGTATCCTGAAGCGGGCAGTATCCCGAAGTGGGCATCATCCTGAAGCGGGCAGTATCCCGAAGCGGGCAGTATCCCGAGGGAGGCAGCATCCCAGGGCAGGCAGCATCCCGGGGTACCCACCGGTGGGATGCCGCCTTTCCAAGCACCCCCAGCGCCCCGGGAATGGCTCCTCAGGACCGAAAACCCGCGGTGTGCCTGG
>VYZV01009894.1:9544-30514 GCA_013401275.1 Pandion haliaetus | reverse complement strand
CCCCCCGCCCCGCCTGCTAGGAGAGAGGGACTTGGCTCGAGGTACATCCACCGTGACTCCTGTCTTCCCTTTAACGCGATTCTTGCTTTCTCTCATTTTCTCAGCGCTCCCACAAACTACCGCCATGTCTGAAAGAGCTTCTGAGAGCTTGTTGCTAGTGTTTCCCCCTCTTGTCTGGATATCGCTAACATAAACTCAGTTTTCCTGATAGCATCTCCCTGCAGTCATTAACTTTTTTTCTAGCTTGGAAATTGTGGCAAAAGATTTGGGGGCAGGCGCTCAGCTGAACGGGTGGAGGAAGCACAAAGTGTGCAGCCTCCAAGAGGCCAGAGTTTTGCATCTGAACCTCCAGCCCACTTCACCTCTCTTCCAAAGCCCAGCGTAACATTCCTCCTTCTTTCTAGAGAGCTGACAAAGTTCATTAAATTATCATGTGTGAACTGTGCAAGTCTGTACCCTACGAAACTCCAAATATCAACAGTTTCTTTTTAAGTATATATCTTGCTTCCCCTCTGCCTGCTTTTAGTTCACAGTATATTTTCACTTTTCAAGGTACTGCTTGCTAGTGCAGGCATGATCCACACTCTGCAAAACCAGGATTCATATAAGGGACACCGTTGGGAGCTTGTATGGAATCTTATCTCTTGTTTCTTATCAAGGCCTTGTTCATCGCTACCCCTCGCTGCATGTATTTACTTCTCCTCCTTGGAAAAAATACGGCAGCAGCCATTACGTGATGTGCTCAGCTGGCGTTAGCAGACCTTGAGTAGTATTTTACTCATCGATGATACAGTTAAGGGAGATGCCTGTCAGCTGACCTAGCTGATCGGAGTTTTGTGTCCTGGTGACAGGAATCTAAACCGAAAAACACCGATCCATTACCTTTCACAAAACTCAGCTGCTTTCTTTTTTCTCTTCGCTGATTTTTTAGCATCAAAGTCTGCTTTTTCGCACGATCCTTTCTTCACTGACTTGCGTCGAGCACAAAGCTCCAGGAGAAAGCGCGTGGTACTTACGAATCGTAAAGCAAACAGCGCATTCCCTGCAGTCAGCTGTCTCACCAGAACCCCTGCCCCATGCTTGGCTGCAAGAGAAGAGCCGAAGCACAAGGTCCTGCTGCAAACGGAGCTGCCGGTGCTGAGAGGACGTTGTGCCAACCTCCCTGCTCCACCGGGCAGGGGATGATGTCAAGGAAAGTACAGTCATCAGTTCTCTGAGAGGAGGGGGTGTCTGCGATTCTGCAAACAAAGCTCGGGAAAGCACCAGCAGCAGTTGACATGAGAACGTGTGATGTTTGGTGGTGGCAGTGGCCAGCTCCCGAGGAGCACTTGCAGTGAAGCAGCGAGGGTTGCAGCAGAGGAAGCCAAAGAAAGAGGCTCTGAGTGGTTGTCGTGTAAACCCGTACACCTCAGGCGAAGCTGCGCCGTCTGAGATCCACCAGCAGCAGCCGTGCCGCTCCGGTAGCCTGGCTTTCACGGGGGGGAAGCCTATGTGACCGGTTGGGCATATGCCGATGCATAGCTGTAAACGCAAGACCTGAGGTAGCTTGCTGAGCCTGCGCTTCAGGGAATAGCAGCTACCTCGGGTGGAGCTTGCTTGCAGGAGGGAGGACTACAAACTGGCTCCTAGCGGACCTTTGCTGCCAAGAGCAGGTGATGGTGGTTACAGCAAGGGCGGCAGGGAGCGCGTCTTCCCCCCGTGGGACACGAGGTATGGGTGCCTGCTGTTACCTCGCCGCCTTATTTCCGCAGAGCTTCCAGTGATACAAATGTGGAAGGAATCTCCACTGGTAGATGCCCTCAGTGTATTGAGGTCAAGATGCTTCCTGCTTCAGCCCACCCTCATAACACGATGAATGCCGGAATAAGAAAAAAGAGGGAGCGAAGGGTATGGACTTCCCTTATACATAGCGAAAATAAAGTGGATGTAAATGACGTAATGAAATTCAAATGTATGCTATTGTGGCAATTCGCGCTCGGCTTCTGGAAGTGAACGACAAAATAATTTATCTGGGATCAAAAGCGCACGTAAAAGGAGACTTCTAAAGCAAACCAAACCAAACCAGAAGACCAGGAATGGCTTATTCAGCCATTGTGTTCATTGGCTCTGTAAGGAAAAAATTGCTCTATAAAAATGTAAGAAGTTTCAAATGGTGCAAAGCTGCCTCTTTTCCAACTATTTTAGTGAGAATCGAAGCCAAAGCTGATGATGGAAGAAGGCTGGAGCCCGGTCAGAAAATAGGCAAGTGGTAATGCTAAAAATGTTACTGGAGGAAACTCAAAAGTGAAATCAGCAGGTGCAGCCCTTACATGCTCTGGTTTTGTCAGGTTGTAGGTCTGGAAATAACCTTGAGAAAGAAGAATTGTGAAGGAATGGTGGTGAGTCATCAACGTCGAAATGAGAAGAGTGACAGAGCACTGGGCATTAATTATCAGGTGCTTAAAAACCCATGCAAGAGAATGTGAGTATATCCAAAAACCCTGCTGTGGTTGTCATCAGTGGTCAGGCAGGCAGGAGTAGTGTTTGTTTATTTCATGGCTTTCCTTGGTAATATTCTCTGGAGTTCTTGATTTTACCACATTGTCTAGTCCAGCTTAGGAAGAGCTGTTGTGAGGGTGTTTGCATCCCCGCTCTTCGAAAGGCACGCCATGATTTTTTTGTCTTCGGTTTGTTTTCAACATAATGTCATTTTCTTGTGCCAGCAAAGGCAAACAATTATTAAACACCCCCNTCAGAGGTTCATAGACTGCTTTCGGCCTGGCACCTCTTACCCCATAGGCGGGTCACCCTTTCCAGCCTGCTCTTTTTTTTTAATTTCTCTGAATATCTGTTGGTTTCTTGCTGGTTTTGGTGAGGAGGTTCCAGAAGAGAGTACAGTTTCTAGATCTGATTGTACCAGGGACCACACGGGCAAGGTTGTACAGCAGCACTGCACTAAATGAGAGGTCCCTGGCCATGCCATCAGCGCTGCGTTGATCTTACTGTCAAAAACTGCGGTCACATTTTATTGCAATTTCATATTTAGTCTGTGGTTTTTTTGCAATGCTGCCAACCCTCTATCATCGGCCACTCCCCCTATGGTCGAGAAGGTCTCCGGTTCTTCGGTGCTGAGCTTTAGCTGCTGATCTCAACAGTTGATAACCAGGGCAGCAGGGAAGAGCCTTCTCAATAGCAGGGCCACCACAGACGGCTGAGGACAGGGACTTCTGGAGCAGCCAGAGCCAGCAACACCAACACATGGTACATCAGCCCGTTGTGGTCACCACCCCAGCGTGCAGCACCACAACCAAAGCCGTCGTAACACTTGAGAAGCTGAAAGAAAGTAACGTGAATTCAGCGTTGAATATAGGAATAAACAAACCCAAATCACAGATGTTGTTATTTGGAATTACCATCCAATTTACTGCGCAGGACCGTGGCTCCTGTCAGCACCGTGGAAGAGGTGGGACCACTAGATGTGGCTGAGGGGACACGACAGCTCAGGCTGGTAGGACCAGCACGGCTGCTGAATGTCAAACCGTGGCCCAAGCCCACGCAGCTCTGCTTCCAGGAACCGAGCTTGGTCAGCTCGTTCCCACTGCCTTTCTTGCTTCAGCTTCTTTAATGACTTTCAGCTGCTTGGATGTCCAGTTCCTTGCAACCCAGACAGCAGAGTTTTGGTCCACGGCACTATAGTAATGTTGAAGTTACTGCTACAGCAGTAGAATGGGCAATAATTCTCTGCATGTTTGTCCGTCTGCAATATTGCAGGTAGTCTGTGTGCTGGTTCCGTTAGTTTTACATCCACTGGGCACACCAGCAATTCTCATTGAATTTGCCTTAACCCAGCAGGATGAAATCAGTTGCTTAGATTTGTAAATGTAATTGCTTTGCCTCCTCTTGAATGCATAACCGAGCCAAGGAAGGCTGAATTCATGGGGAGAGCATGGCTCCAACCGTGCCATTCTAGAAAAATCCTATAGACTACATGTGAGACACAGTGTCACTCGGCATCCTTTAAGAGGTTAAGAATTGTGGGTTTTTCTAATATTCTTGTGGCAAGATTAATTCCTCTCTGATAAGGAAAGGCTTGGCTGGTTTGGTAAGCAGCAATCCTGAAATCTCCCTCGATAGATCACTTCTATAATTTGTTTTCTATTCATTGTGTTCAATGCTTGCTTTGATCTTTTATCTGAATCCTGCTCCCATTGCTTCACAAGTGATAACTTCATGGGATTTGACTCTGTGAAGCTGACATGCAGTGAAGATAGTCAAGACACAAACCACAGCCTCGCTTCTCACATCCTCTTCTACGAAACGGAGCTTTGGTTTCAGTCTCTGCTGGTGTGCTCAGCCCTTCTACCCTGTGAACAACTCCTCATCTTCCTTCTTGAAGAATTAATCCTCCTGAAGGCTAAGGAATGTAAGAGGATATACCAAATAGCATGATTTTTAATGAATATTCCTGCTTCTGTTGTGTGGCTGTTTCATCTGCTCTCATTTTTCCCTTGCCATGTTTTCGGAAGGCTTTTGCTGATCCAGGCACTTATTTGCAGCTTTGCTCACACGTGCTGGTCACAATCTGGGCTTTGATCTTTTCTCTGTGCATTCAGAAATCCCCAGAGGTCTACTGTTGTTATTTAGCTTTGTGAAACGTTAAAGTTTTTGAATTAAATTTTAGCCTCTGCAGCACATTTATCTGCCACTAAATCACTTCCACAATTTACTGGCAACCAAATGCTTACAAACATTTCAGCGTGGAGTAGTCTGGCAAACGTCTATGCAGAATAAAAATGAGCAGCTCAAGATTACTCAGAAAACTTTTCTATTACCTTCATATTCTTGTACTGTTCCTGTTACCAAACGCCATACGGTGCTTTTGGACTTTAGATCCCAAGGGTTTACTAGAGGTAGTAATGGTTACTACCCAGACTCTGTGGATAAGAAACGGCGGCAAAGTGACTTGATGAAGGTCACGCAGCCAGCTGGTGACTGAGCTGAGGCTAAAACCCAGCTCTCCTCTGCTTCAAACACCAAACCGGAATGAATGCTATGTCCTCCTGCAGAAAGCACCGTAACGGTGGCAGAGCAGCAGCATAAATGATTTAAAATTGTAGGTACGGATGCATATTTAATGCATCATTTATTCCGTGCTAAGTTTAGTTATTAGTTCTTTATTATGTATTTCATTTAATTAATTTTCAAGCATACTTTTTGCAGAAGGGTGGTAAACAACAAGTCCCAAAGGGAGAGTGTCTCAGGCTGATCTGCACCACGCTGCAGGTAACTCCTCTGGCTGAGCCGAGGGCCTGCGCCCGAGCAAGACCACAAGCTCACACCTGATACACCCTGTACCGAAGCGAGGGGATGGAGATAAGAGCAGGCAGTGGATGGCTCTGCTGTTCTCTCAGCCTGCTGAAGCTTTGAAGAGCCTACACCCACTTTCTTATTTCTTTTTAGGTTGTTCTCGCCTTCCGTATGTATAAAAAGATCCCTTTCACAGAGGTTGTGCTGGACCTGCGAATAGAAGCGAGACGCGGCGTCACGGTGCGTCTCTGTGGGTCACGGGCTATTCTGCTTTGATATTTAATTACATTACACTTAGATGAGCGGGCAGCTGCTGGCTTGCACCAATACTCCTCTCCCTGAGCTCTTCCCCAGGCTGGCGAGGGACGTCTCTGCAGACCTCCGGCTGTCTCTGGCTGGGGGACAAGGACACCAAGCTCCAGGGACATGGGGTCACCACTCCTTTCCACCAAGGGCCATGGGATCACTGCTTCTGCACACCCCAAAAGCCCACCCCCCAGCTATAACTTCAACAGCAGCCGCTTTCTCCATGTTACTCATTTGGCACAAAAAGAAAATGTCTTGTCATAAAATAATTACATACAGATTTCACTCGCATGGGATAACGTACGGATGAGTTTGCAATCTTGTGCAGGCTGAGTGAGAGTTACACGAGAGATCAACGCTT
This sequence comes from Pandion haliaetus, assembly GCA_013401275.1. Lineage (NCBI taxonomy): Eukaryota > Metazoa > Chordata > Aves > Accipitriformes > Pandionidae > Pandion > Pandion haliaetus. The sequence continues at coordinate 24,561 of VYZV01009894.1, read as the reverse complement.
TTTGGTGCATGCTGTCTGTAGGTAGAGACATTACTCAGCGTATACTTCCTTTATGTGCCTCCAAGGTATATAACCCCATGTTACGATGAAGCTGAACAACCCATGAAACTCATTGCCAAACCGATAAATAACCTGTCAAAACTGCTGGCACAAGACATGGCTGCCAAGAATATAACCAAACTTAGAAAAAGTTTAGAAAATACTGATATCAAGAATTAGAGAGCGTGTAATATTTGGGAGGGAGGGAGAATAAAAACGACATCGTGATTCGATTCAAAACACTGGGCCATCCGTATCTTCAAGGGTTGCTCCCGATGAGGATCTGTGTTGGGCTTGCACGCCTATAGTGCAGGACACCAATTTACATCCCTAAATACCGCACTTGGTGGAAAAGAAGGCACAGGCGGGATGCAAAGGGCTTTCCAAGGGCAAAAGCAAACAGCAGAGCAAAGAGCGCATCTGACAAGCGAAGATCTGAAACCTAGGACACGATGTGGCATCGGGGTATCGGCCTAGTATCAAAACTCCCGCTGTCTTCACGCACCAGTCCATTTACCCACCGATGCATTCATTGCCAGAGGTGAGCACCACGCGTATCCGTCCATCCCAGACCAAGCCTGTCACCTCTTTTAAACCGTTGGTAGATACTAGCACTGTCCAAATACGTTAGAAGGGAGGGAGAGGGGGAACTGTATTGTATATTAGAATAGTTCAGTTATAAAACAAATATATATACACATATATACACACACGTACACACATATATATACGTATATTTGTGCCCTTCTCTTTCCATTTTCTCCAGCAACCAGTCCGTATTTACCAGATGCATCCATGCACCCAGGTAAAGGANCCAAGAAATCAGCGGGAGCTTTGCCACTGATGCAGCACACGTGCATGGTGAGAGCAGGGCAATGTTTCATCCCTGCACCGCTGCCTGCTGAGAGCTGCTGAAGAGGGGAGGAGCTGTGCTCCTCTGGCCACAGATATATTTGCAGGTATCCATCCTGGAACGAGTCAGCAGGGCTGGAAATTCAACCAGCAGGTACCTGAAATGTAAGACCAGGCTTCCAGCCTTGTTTTCTGACAAGATGAGCATTTTCACCCCCAGGGTTTGGTAGTTCAGGCGATACAGGCAGCGTGAGTCTCAGGATGTGGACATTGAAAAAAATACCTTCTCCATCTCAAATTTGGGCTGCTGATAGTATGTGGCTGTTCGTTTACAATTTCCTTCCTGCACAGGCAGCAATCACTAATTTTAGACTCGCTTACATGTAAAAGTCACATTTCTGGCTTGGAAACAGTTTGCTGCTTCTAAAGAATCCTGCCCTGCCTTGCCAGGTAACTACTACTCTGTACACACTTAAGTGACAGATTTCTTGGGTTGTTAAAAGGAAACAAGTACAGAGCACAACAATGTTGGTTTGAAGGTATCCAGGAGTAAACAACAAAATTGATCCATTTGTGCCACAGCTGCTAGAGAAACGCATACAGTGCCTAGCAAAATTAGAAAAATTATAATCTCCAGGTTTAGCAGTTCTACCGCAAAAAGTGATTTCATAATACTAAAGTGGATAACTCCAGACAGGTAATTATACGTAGGTTAGCACTTACATTAGCTTTGCAACTGTTAAGTCTTAGAAAAATTTGGCAGGTCTTGCTCTTACTATTTTACAGATTTTTTGGTAATGAACAGTCAGATCCTTTTGCCTTTTAATGTGCTGGTGTTAGCGTCATTCTTACAAGACACATTCCATGCAAATATTCCCTGGGCTGTGTGTGGCCGGCTCAGTCACCCAGCACCCTCTGAGCGACACGGGCTCCTCGGCGAGCAGAAATCACACATACGGGTGTACAGTTCAGAGGCCCTTTGTGCTATTTATTGTAAAGGCGAGACTCAAAACTATATGCAAATACGATGGGATTCTTGCGAGCACGCCGAGCTGCTAGCAGGGTATATTGAAGCCCCCGGTCCCTCCTGTTAGCGCTGACGGGAGCCGTGTGCGCTTTGCTCCTTCGCCTGGATGCAAGCTGGGGAAGGCTCCGCTGTCTCCAACGGGAGTTTTACGGGCAGAGTTCCCGCGTCCTGCTGTAGACAGCCCCACAACAGCCCGTGTGTGAGCTGGGGGAACGTGGCTTTGCTGGCCTGCGGAGGCTCGTGAAAGAGCTGGACCCCAGCTCCCCAAGGCAGCGGGAGCTCTGCAGGGCTCTCACGCAGCCTTGGGCGTGCACGAGCGTGCATGGATGTGCGTGGGTGTGCAGGAGCGTGCGGCTCTGGCACCAGCACCCCTCCTCAGCCACAGGCAGCATCACCTCCGCCGGCTGCAGCTCCAGACCGAAACCAGTCTCTGCTGGGACCTAAGAGGTAGGAGAAAAGGACCAGCAGAGCAAACCTCACGGAGAGCATCGAGCAGAGTATTGCAAACTTCTTTTATGCTTGTATTCCTTAAAAGCATTTGGAGTGTTTCCTTAAAAAGGTGTGGGTGATCAGTGAACAGATTTGTAATCCAACCTCTCACATTTCCAGGGAGTTTCTGGTTGCTTTAGAAGCACTTTGCAAGACCACCTCTGAAGTCTCAGGCAAACTTAAATGCTTTCACAGCTGTTCAGCAGGAAGGAGACTCCTGTATTTCATTCTCTGGATGCCAGAAGATCCAAATTCCCTGCCACGTGCCTAATAATTACCTTTTCGTTGTGCCACGCTGCGCTTTACACAGCAAGGCTGAGGTGCTGCCAAGCTGCTGTGAGATGATAAATCCCTCACCCAAAGGGAAGAATCTGTCCAGTGACCAATTCTGAGAGATTTTAAATCAGCCTGGCAGATGATGGAGGCTTGTTCTTAGCTGATGTGGTTTTTATTATTGAATGGGAAGGCAAATGGAATCGGGTTATTCTGTCATACAGAAAAGAGTTCTTTTCTTGGTACCCCAGTATGCTGTATCATATATAAACCCGCCTCGGTGTAGTGTCTCTTCATTAAGAGTGGTCCCAAGATACTACACATGCTTCTGTCAGGATGTCTAAGGGATCGTTTTATCCATCCTTACTGCAGTCAGCTCCAGGGACAAAATGCTCCAAACATTTTACAAGAGAATGATTCTGAATAATAATTGAAGCATATCGCATCCTGCAAAAATCACCCGCTCTGTATTTCAGTTCTTACAGGAATCCAAGTTTTATGGGGTTTTATGCTTGTGACAATATGAGGCAAGTTTAAAATTGTGATTTACTTGCCAAGGCATTCCAGGCAGCCACAAGAATTTGTAGTCGATTAAGAGAACAAATTTCAGACTTGGAGTTTTGCTCCAGTTCTGCTATTTGCAGTCTCAAAGGTTGATACGTGCCATGGTCACTGCTTTGGGTTTTTTTAATCACAACTACAATTTCTCTCAGAATAATCTTCCGATGCTTTGCGGAAAGCAGGTCTTTATATCCACCGACTCCCCATTCATGGCTCTCAGGCAGGAGACCAGCTCATCGGGGACCAGCGTTTGCTCTTGAACATCGCTGGCCAGCGTGTGTCCCCACTGGTTCTCCGGGAGGGAGCCGTGTCCCCCCGGGGCCGAGCCGAACGCGTGGCTTTGCCCGCTCCGGCTGCTGTTTAAGATGAGGTTGATCTTCTCCAGCAGACAGATGGGATGTCCCCCTCCCTCCCCGTCCCAAAGGTGGAGAACGGGGCTCGTGTAGTCTCTGAAGAAGACGTTCATCTCCGGTTCTGGGAGGGGTGCGGGGGGCTGTGTTTGGTAAATATTGGCAGCTACGTACCCCAGTGGGTTCCCGTCGGACACTTGAGGCTTGTAGTCAGTGATCTGCTCGGGGGTCGTGATGCTGGCAGGCACCTTGCTCCCCGGGTGCTCCCTGTCCTCGGGGACCTCTCTGCTGGGCTTCCTTCTGGTGGCCACGTTCTTGTACTCCTTGTGCGCTGGCACCTCCTCGATTTCCATGACTGTGGGGTCACTGGCATCCAAGAATGGCTCATGGGAACTGTTACTTGTGAAATCACTCTTTTCCTGGAAAAAAATGATGAGCATAGTAACGAACTGGCAAATTTTACCAACTGGAGAGCTATCATTAGAGCATCCCAAGGAAGAAATGGGGCAATGACTTGTTGTGTTTGTCTCGTCTTCCTTCCCAACTCTCTCATCCAATCCCCCCCCTGTGAAAAAGACCACAGCGAGGTGGACGGGAGAAGATGGGGAGCAGCTGTGCCTGCCTCCATGCTCCTGCACGCACTTCAAGGGCAGCTTGAGTCAACTGTGGCTACTGAATAAAGAGTATAGTGAGGCAAAGTTTAAAGACCTCAGCTAAGCTGGGCTCCCATGCACCTTGCAAATGCCTGGGAAATTATTCCTGAGCAGTTCCCAGTCCCTTAGAGCTTAATCCTCTTCCCATCTGTGTTTCTCACAGCTCTGGAGCAAGCTTTAATCTAAGGGGAGACGAGTGAAGAAAAGCTGGGAGATAATAATGGTGCAATTACCTGGAGTGACTTTACCACGTTGCTGTTTTCCAGGTGGGGAAAGTCTTCGAACAGCCATTTTGGCAAAAGCGACACAGTGGTGGTTTTAATTCTTTACCAAAAAGAAAAAAATAAATGCCAAGGTGTTAGTCCGTTTTATTAGTCACTTATTCTTCATGCAGGATGAAACTGTCCCCCGGCAGGAGGGGCACGCAAAGTGCACCCATCCTTCAGGGATGGCTTGGAAGCCCCAGGTTTACCCCATATGGGTGGGTTTCCCCGTCTGAACTCTAGCTCTTCGTCTTTCAACTTTATTCCCCCAGGTTTGATTTGTAGCGGTGCGAACCTGGAAGCTAAACTACTCTAGGTAAATCCCTTATGTAAAACTTGTCTGTATGTGAAAATGTTGCTAAACTGGGGGGTGGGGAGGAGGACCAGGCTATGTGTATGAATCAGAGGAGGCATGTGTGCTCTTAACTGATGAAATCAAATACTCAGCAGTAATGAAAGCTGATTTTCCTACAGCCAAAGCTGCTGCAGAAATGAAAATCATTTGCAAGAGATTTTAATTTCACTGAGCTTTGCTGACGTCCCGGTGCGTTGCTGTGTTCCTGGGAAAATACACAGTCCCCGTTGTTGCTGAAATGCCCGTGTTTCACAATGACACTGAGAGCAGAAGGATTAGGCTGGGTTCAGGAACCGAAAGAGGCAGCCCTTCGGTATCCTCTACCCCCAGGTCTCCTCTCCCCTGTTTCTTGTTTTGTTGGGAAGATCCAACCAGCAGCTCTGTGCCACAGAGGTCACCCATTCCCCCGGATTTGTGTCAGGGACAGCAGTGCCTGGGCTCCTGGACATCCCTATTCCAGCTACTGGGCAAACTGGGATAGATGAGTGCTGGTTTGCGAGGGTGCCTAGCAAACAGCAGTCAGTGTTAAAACCAGTTTTAAGATCCTCCCCGTTGAGTTTTCCAGCTGCTCCACTCTCCAGTCTCTGCCTGTCCCTCAGGGTCCAGGCGTGAGGGGCTTCAGCATCCCCTCCTCAGTCAAAACTGGGAGTAACAAGTCCTAGGATAAAACTTACCTACAGAGGTTATGTTTTTCCTCTCGTTTTCTACCCCCGCCCTTACATCTCTGTAAAGGCTGGCCTTTACAGAGGAAAGATTTTTTTACCTTTTTTTGTTAATCTCTGCCTTATTGTAGAGCACACAAATGTCTTTTCATATAGCAATCTGCTTAATGGGTGAAGTTGCCCTCAGTAAGAGCAGGCTGCAGTGAAACGGACTGGTTTCTGTAGTTAATTTTAAAATATTCTGGAAGAAAAGTATGCGTTGAAACTAAGGAACAAACTGTGGAGGAGAAGGTAATACCTTTTTCTGGCTGATTTTTTAAACATCAGAATTAACAGAACAACTGACAATGTGACCATGCTGACGCCCAGTCCCAGGAAAACTCCAATGTCCTCATCTGAAAAAGGATAGAGAGGAAAAAGGTCAGTCGGGTGGCCCTGCTCCACCGCCCCATCTGCCATGAGGCTCGTTGATGTAAAGGGCAGACCTTTGCTAAAACAGCCTTCAGCATTTCACTTGTCCTTTCGCTCCTCAATGAACAAAGCCAAGCCATAACAAAACCAAAACCCAAACTGCTGTCCCGTCCCCGTTGTGCTGTGACCAGGCATTGCAGCACCTTCCCCTCACAATCGCCATGCGGGGGGGTTCAGCCAAGTAATTCGAAGAAGTGCGGTCACTGTCTTTAACCATTTCCTACGCAGCCTTACTACCTCCAGAAACACCGAAGTCAATTCTTCAGCTTACGTTGGTTTTGCTTTTGGTTTAAGTATTGCAACTGATCATAACGTAACCTTTACCAGAAGATGTGCAAACCAGAGCATAACCGAAGTTAGAAAAATGGATGGGAAATGCTCAAACGGGTCTCTGGTTCAAACTGTGAGATTGAAACAGTCTATCGCTGGCATGCTACGTGTTAATGTTATCTTGTCTTTTCCTTGTTGTCTTATCTCCTGCTTGTGGTAATGTACATTGTACTATAAGTCTCATGAGAAAGCAAAACTTAAGGCTTGCACTATGCGGGTGCTATTCATCCATGAGAGCACTGCAGCCTTTCCTGCCATGTGGCTCATGTCCCCACCAAGTGAAAAGTTGCTTTTCTGACCCCTCCGAAGTGCAAGGGAGCTTTCGCTTCCCCATCACCACATGCTGCAGGTGGTGCTCGGGCTAAAACTTCCACTTCTGGTCAAGGAGAAAGTCTGGCTTACCAAGTCTGAGCTACTATTTTCTTACCATGGGAGATCTCGCTGTAGGTGCTGCCCAGGAGCTGGTAGTCCGAAGGGACTTAAACAGAGAGAGGAAAAAAGTGTCCATAACTTCATTTAGAGGACAGCAGGTGACATAGAAGCTATGGCTTCTTTTTGTTTTGTTAATATTATTTAGAAAAGTAAATAATGGTATAATGAGAAAAATAAAGCCCCCTAAAGAAATTAGTAACTCCAGCTCTGGCTGGACTCTACACAATCTCCTATTTCTCAGAGATCCAATTAAACGAGATGTTGATGAACACGTAACACCAATTACAAAACATCTTCCACCCACATCGCTCCCCTCAGCACCTGAAACAAGAATTTACTCTTCCTGAGGAACTGTACATCATTTTTCATGAGCACATACAGATTATTTCCCAAAGCATCTGAACCCCACGGGACTGAATTTTCTGATGGTATCTGTTTGTGTGACGGGCTGTGCAGTGAGGCAAGATCTGCAGCGAAAGAGCCTGCCGTGGCAAGAAGTGTATTTTTGCTAAAATAAGCAGCAAGCTTTCTTCGGGGGGGGTCACCCTGCAAGAAAAAAGGTCTCTGCTGGGACACGCACGGCGTGCATGCTCACCCTCGGGAGAACGTGACCCGACGGAGCATCCCGGGCAGAGCACGCAGGAGGGAGGCATGCCGGGGCGGCAAGCGAGTGCCGTCGCAAGGACAAGGAAGGTAGCCGGTCCCCTTTCATCATGAGCAGGACAAGAGTCGTCATCTTGGACTGCAGCAGTTAAAGCACAGGTCACGGAAGAGGACAACTGCTCTAGCAGCAAGGATGAGGAGCACCAGGGTGGGTTGCCTTTTCTTGGAAAAGCAAGAGCAGTTTCAGCAAACATCTGTCAGGAATGGAAGCAATACAGCTGACCTTCCCTTGGGATGGGGTAATCTTCCTTTCCAGCCTTGCTCCCTATGATTTTGCTATGTCTTTCGATGGTGGCGAGCATCGCTGATGTGGTTGTGGGTCCTTGTTGGGTTCGAAGGAAGGGAAATGCCCCCAAAGCAGCTGGCAACATAAAGGGCCCCTTTTGCAGAGGCATCCGTGCAAGTACAGCTCACGCTGGCAGCAGGATTTTCCCAAGGCAGCAAATTGCCAATACTGGGAAATTTGGGAAGGGCAGACTCGCAAGAGCATCTTTAGAAGTACAAGGATCCAGCTGCTTTATGAAACCCCTCATTTGCACGTCTGAAAACTCCTCCATACCCTTCAGCTGGCTGACTGCTTTAGGAAAAATCCTGCTGCTCCCCATGTCTGCCTCTCTGTCCCCGAAGCCGGCTGTCCCAGCAGGGCAGGGATGAGAAGCCACCTCCTCCGCAGAGGGGGACCATCACCTGGCTCACGGCAAATGTCTGCTCGTGGCCACAGAGGGCTGAATGCATTTAAGCAGGGGATCAGCATTAATAAGAATAGCAGCTAGCATCCTCACCTACAGTCACAGAGCTTCAACTGGCCAAGACAATTATGGGTATCCAGCTTAATATATCCTATACATATAATATATATATAATAATATCCTAAACAACACGAGCCACCTGGTTTCAGCCAGTGATTTCTGCAACAGACTAATCCATCAGTTGAGATTGGTTCAGATGAAAATGAGTGAAAACCTTTTGGAATTCACAGCCTTTAATGGATGAAACAGCAGCGGTCAAAGGACAGAGCTTATCCAAGCCTGGTGGAGCAAGCCCTGTTCTACTTCTGTTTGGTACTTGCTTTGCAAGGACTGACGCAAACCCAAGGCCAAATGCAATTTCCTCCTCTCCAAAGGGCAAAAAAATCCCAGAAGAAAGTACCGCCTTTGATTTTGTGCATTTGAAGCACATGCATCTCCTAGCAGAGCTCCTGGAGTTCAAGTATTTCAGTTCCCTAAGTAGAATGTGTTTGCAGCATGAGCCCACTCAGCTGGAGCGCGCTGCAGACGCTGCAAAGCATCTCTCGAATACATGGGATTGTGGAAGGCAAGTGATGGAATACATTACTCTGCAGTCTGGGAATCCAGTTTAGGGGAGCGGGTGCCACTGGCACATTGAACTGGTATAAAATAAAAAAAAATCAATATGATTACAGTAATGCCTTACTGACAATGGATGGGCTCAATCTGAATAAAGAAGAAGAATGAGGTTCAACCTGTGGGGTCAAGCTGGAGGACTTTACTGCGGGTGTCAGCTGTGGGTTGTGTTGGTGCTTTGGAAGCAAACCTCATGACAGACACGAGCTTCACTGCTGCCTCATGTTGGCCCTTCCCCACATAAACCCCCAAGCTTTGTTAAAGGAGTCTATGCAACCACTAAGGATGAAGCCTCTATTTTTAAGCATTTAACACATTTCCAAGCCATTTGCTAGTGCAAAGGTTAAAGCATCCTCCCTTTGACACCCAGCTCTTCCCCTTTCCGCACAGATGGAGATCTGCTGCCGAGGTCTAAGCCCACTTGAGGATCAGAACCCTGGAAATTCATGTCACCAGAGCCGGAGGTGCCCAAACCCTGACGTGCTCAGAGCCGAAGGCTCTCAGCGTGTCCGTGGGGATAACACCTAATAGCCAGGGCTAACAGCTGTGAACTGGTCAGGAATGTTTGTTTCCATTTCTTGCAAAAAAAATTGAATAACTGCCCTTCTTAAAGCCAGGGGAGTGCCAACCAGAAATAGAGAGCCGGTTTGTCACGGGGAAAGTATCTGAGCAGCTTCAAATAACCCATCTAAAATTGCATCACAGCATGGGACGGTGAACTGATGACATCCTCAGGTGTTATCGTTGCCTGCAGCTACAGCCAGCTCTGCCAGGGCACAAAGGGCACTAACAGGTCTTAATGACCCTGAACAGCCTCACCTGGGAGCTCCACACCAGTCCCCCCTGCCCAGGGGCTATTTAAGCTCAGCCCTGGGCTATGAGCTATGTTGGAGAAGCTCTGGAGGTCCTAATATTGACCCATAAACTGAATTTATTTTTTTTTTTTAACCACCTCAGCCCTCCCTTGTCTCTGTGGACCTGGCCAACTATCGCTGGATGCTGTGCAGCGTGCCTATGTGCAGAGGGTTTTGTCTGTGCTGTGGTGTCCGTGGAGTGGGTATGGTGGTGCTGGGAGGGGTCCTCAGTGCTCAGATGTTGAGCTGTGTGTGGATTATCCTGGTTCACCTGGGTGAGGACCAGCGGCAGGATGGAACAGCTCAGGGAGCTCTGTACACCCAGCTCTTGGGGACAACCAAAGCCAACACACACAGTGCTGGAGATGATGATAGTCCTTATTTGCCTTTGTAAATTGGCCCATGCTCTTATCTAAGACAGTTTCCAGAACTGAAGCCTGCCTGCTTCCCACTGCAGGTAAGAAAGGGCAGGCTGCAGCTTGGCCAGCTGGTCTCTGTAAAAGTTGTTTTCTATGTCTTGGTTTATCTATAACATTTTATTGTCAAATGTGCAAAGCAGCAACCTCATCTTTTCTATCACAAAAAGGGAGAAGGAGTCCATTGGTGTATCTTGTGAAGCAAGATGTGGTTCTCGTGTGTGTTAGATCTGTGCACAGGAGCTAGAGAAGGCTTTTGTACAGACGCATTGATAAAGATCCCTGTTTTCATGTCCTGCAGCCAAGAGGTTTCCACCTAGAGCCCTGCTTTCCTCTGGTCAATGGGAAGGGTTTACACCTTGTGGAATTACTTAGTTTTAGAAACAAAACTGACAGATTGTGGGAACACCAAGAATGAAACAGCAAGCTGAGCTCTCTAGCTCCATTGCAGCAAATAGCAGCTTCTCCACCCCCCTGGGCTTACCTTGGCCGGAGCTTGGTTTGCTGACTCCATCGGTGTAGACCGCATATACCGACACGTTGATGCTGCCTCCTGCTACTGCCTCTTCTGGAAAGAAGCAAGATTTGCCTTTAAAATGTATTTGTAAGCTGCTGTGAAAGCTCTAGGCTTGCTCAAGGGCTTGTTGCCGAGTGGTGAAAGTCGATGGAGGTGTCCTGGGGGGCGGGTGGTCCCCAGCTCTGAGCCTGTTGCACTCCTTCCCTCCCCTGGGGAAAGGCACTGCGTGAGCCGTTCCCAAAACCATGTGTGGAAGAGCAAAAGCCTGGCTAGGAAGCACCCAAACCCAAGTAAACACCAGAATTAATGTGGGAAGCAGGAATGGAGTGGGATGGGTCCTGAGACTCGGGCTGGGTCGGCAAGGACCCGCAGGCTTGATACTCTGGGCACGGAGGGAGGAGAGGTGCTAAAGCAACAGCCTTGGTGCATCAAGTGTTGTGCCTTCTCTCTCGGCATCCTTTAAATATGCACGTCCTCCTCCTGCACTGGGACAGGCCTCCACAGCTCCAGCGTGGCTTCCCTGCCTGCCAGCTCACTTGTCACTTCATCTTCTTCCCCTGTGCCCTTCACCTGGGAGACCCCATCCCACTGACTGCCCTCACTCTTCCTTGCTCCCGAAGGGTTCTCTGTGGTCCCACTAGCCAAAACCAAGTGGCCCGGGGCTCAATTTCAAATGAAACTCTGCCTTTATAATATATTTTGGCTTTATAATATCCTGATGGAGCACACCAAATAGTGAAAGGACTCATGGAATATCTTACCTTGGATGTACGTGTGTGTTTCCTGGTAAGGGACTTTCTTCCAAAAATATTGCTCCTCCTGGCTATACTGGGTGGTGGAAACCCACTCGACTATGAACCAGAGCGGGGACCTCCCGCTGCGGCCGGGGGGCTGCCAGGCCACCGAGATCCTGCTCCAGTTCTCGGGTTTGACCTCCACAGCCGCCGGTGCCGGGAACTCTGCGGAGAGAGATGGCAAGGGGGCTGTCACCCCAACCTCGTCTTTGAAGAGCAGAAGACTTGGAAGGGTCAGCTAAGCCCAGGCAAAATGTGTCTTTCCTGAAAATGTTTAAGGATGAAGAAGGAACAAGAAATTCTAGAATGTGGTGGGTTTATATATAAATATACACACAAATATATATATATATACACACAATCATTAACTATATTTTTATATCTATAAATCTATATTTCTTTATATTTCTGTGCTCACATACACGTATCACGAAAGCACATCTTCAGCTTTGTCATGTCTCGTCTGAAATGCTTTACCTGTCATTTCTTACAAGAAAGGCGCATGATTCTGATAAGTATGAGAGATTAGAGAATTTTTTCCACCTTACTTCTCTTTAGTTTCTTTTTAGTCATATATTTGTCCTCAATTTGAATGGGACTTTCCCACCCCTTTGCTCACTAAAAGAGACATTTTTCAAAAATAGGAAAGTGTGGTTGTGGGGAAAACCACACAACCTGTGGTGCAGGGAGCCTAAGGTGGCCCAGAAAGGATTTTTTTTTTTTTTTTTTTTCTTCCCCCCCTTTTTGTTTGCAAGGACCCAGCTCCCAGCTGGGGCTGTCTCCCTGGCAGAGGCAGCAGGAGCTATTTTTGGGAGCACGGAGCAGAGGAGCACCCTTGCACCGAGCCCGCTGCACAGCGCAACCCTGCCAGCCGGGGCAAACTGATTTTTAAACTCGTTGCTGCAGCCTTCAGAGGCTGAGGGCTGAGATACGCGGCTGCGGAGCATCTCCATCGCCGGGGGATGCTGGCCTCGTCCAGGGGACGTCGGGTCCCCTCGGCGAAGAGGGCAGAGCTCTGCCGGGGCTCTTCCCTTGCTTTAAACCACCCGTGCACGACCTAGCATTTTTCTCCCTGCAATCCTGCTAACAGCCGGCCTCTGTTAAAGCTGCAATTGGGGCGTGCGAGATCCTACCTTCCTGGCCGCTGCCACCTCTGCCGAGGGTGATGCTGGCGGGGCTGGAAGCCCCCCTGGAGTTGTGAGCGGTGATTTGGAGAGCACGGGCTCCCGGGGGTACCAGGACGCCGCATGCCGTGCTGGAGGTGTTGCAGAGGACCACCGCTCCCCGGGGGCTCTCGGCGGCCACGGTGTAGCCCAGGATCCTCCCGCGGGCATCCCGGGGTGGCAGGGGCTGCGAACGGTGAGACAAACAGCCCCGTGGGGACGGGTGCGGGGTCCGACACTGAGCAGCCCCAGTGCGGGACACATGTCCCCTTGGCTGGGCGAGACAGGGATGGACTTTGCAAGGATGGAGAGGTTTTGCCCCAGGGACGCACTGGGGTCTCATCTTCCCCCCACCTCTTTGGTCCAAGGGCATCGCCTTCCACTGCCTCTTGGCAGGGGCTGTTCTCGGGGAGGAGCAGAGCTCGCAGAAATTTCACAGGAGCTGCCAAAAAAAGCTTTACCTTGATCAAGACCGTCACCTCGTGGCTGCCGTTCGAGAAGACCGGGCCCAGGCGCCGCCAGACGTCGGGTGCCACGGCGGGGGCTGTAGGAGGAAGCGTGGGACGTGGCAGGGGGTCCCAAAGGGGAACCAGCTGGGGCTCCCACCCACGGACGGGGCTCCCACCCACGGACGGGGCTCCCACCCACTCGCAACCTTTGCAGAAAGCCCCGCTTGGCCGGCAGCTCCAGGCTCGCTGCTGCACGGCTCTGCTGCTGCGGAGAGGAAACGGCCCAGGCCGCAAACAGCAGCGAGTGCTGCTTTTTAGGGCAAGCGCGTCCCCGGCTTCCTCGCTGCAACCGGGATGTAAGGGAGGGCATCGCTCCTCGGCTGTCTCAGCCCGCTGCCGGCCGAGGTAACGGAGCTGGCCGTGTCTAAGGTTATCCTGGTGTCGGGAACCGGGATGCAAAGGGGGGAAGCTGACCCAAGACGACAGGTATTTGTGGGACACCTTGGCTGGTGTGGCTTTTCCACCTAGGACAAGAGGTGCTCCCTGCTGCTGGGGAGCAAGCCAGCTACCAAAGACGGATGTGCATAGCTGATCCCTCTTTCTGTACGGAAAACCACGTGCCTGCAAAGCCCCCCTGGTTCCTCTCCAGCTCCTACCATACTGCAGCAGCCTCGGGATTCTGCCAAAATCACCACGACCTGCAGCCTGCCGCAGGGCCAGGAGTGCTCGGAGAGCATGAGACAAGTTGCCAGCTTGTGACAGTGCTCAGCCCTCGGCTGCAGCGTGGGGATGCTGGTGGTGCCTTTTGGGCCACAGCATGGTGCCCAATGCCTGCCAACAGTGGTCTCCAGCAGCGCGGGGACATGCAGGCTTCCAGGTCACGTACGTGCCACGCACATGCCGTGTGCACGCCATGCACACGCGTGTCGCTGAGCTAGCTTGAGCTTCCCAGCAGCCAGAGCTTGGGCCAGGTCCCCACAGAGCATCTCAAGGAGCCGATGGGCTGCTTGGGAAAACTCAGGGAGAGCGGCTCTGAGGCTGAGCGTACCTGCCTCGGGGGTGGTGTAGAGAAATGGGGTGCTCCAGGCGCTCCAGGGGCTGTCGGCAGGGCTGAGCCGGCACCTGACCTGAAACACGTACTGGGTGTTACTCTGCAGGTTGTGCCGCGAGCGGGGCCTGTGCTGCGCCGTGCCGTCCCACACCTCCACCTGCAAGGGAAGCGGGGTGCTAAGTGGGGAGCGGGACCCTGCCACCGGCCACCCCCCCCCCCCCCCCCCCCAGTGCAGAGCGGGAGCAGTCGGCGGTCGCTGCCTTCCTCTTCTGCAAGGATGGGGACAGGTAAGGTCCTCCCCGAGCACGTGGGGCTGGCTAAACCTCGGGGAACAGCCTGCCAAGGGGGGGTCCCCATTGCTGCTGCGCCTCCCGCGGTGCTCCAGCACCGTGTTTTGGAGACTGATGCTGTTGCAAGACACAGCGCACCCGCAGTCCCCTCTGCTAAGGCACCGAGCATCCGCTTCTGACACCGCGGCAATTTGAGGGGGGGGCTCTGGTGGGTACTGGGAACGAGCCTCAGCCCCTGCCAGCGCCCAAGGAGGTTTCCGAAGGGGACCCGGCTGGAGCTGCCCCGAGCGTGGTTGTGTCTGCGAGTGTGCGGGGATGACCGATGAAGCGTGCGTGCGCTGAGCATCCCTAGTGGCTTTTCTGCCTTCTCCTTGCAGAACTAGGTAACGTTTGGAAATGGTTGGAATTTTGCCCTTTGGCTTAAAAAGCAGAGATGATAACCCTGCCCCAAAAGGCTGCCTGCCCTCTCGGAGGGCATCGGCTGTCCTGCCCTGCCAAGGGTGGGGGGCTGCCCACAGCTGGGGGTGCATGCCTCCCATGGGCACCGAAGCAAAGGGGTGGGTTTTGAATGACCCCCAAACGCTCCCGCTGCCCGTGGGCGCTTAGGGCTCACCAGCAGGACCAGAACTGGCGCGTCTCCTAACATGGGGCAGCTCATGTGCATGGATCTGCATGGGGGGAGGTTTTTTTTTTTGGGGG
>VYZV01009882.1:16747-31103 GCA_013401275.1 Pandion haliaetus | reverse complement strand
TTTTTTTTTGGCATCAGCTAATCTCCCTCCCCCTAACACTTCCTGTGGTTCAGACTCCACAGAGCAGTATCTGTTATGCAGTCAGTTAACACCTTTATCACCCATTCTTATTTATATGCCGCTTCCCCAAAACTATGATTTACATGTACACTTGTATAAAAAACCCACAAGAATTACTAAGTACTGCTAAGTTCCAGGGTGTTTTGAGGTTTTTTTGGGGTTGCATGTGTCTTTTCCTCCCCCCCCCAATGAATTGCCTTTAAGGACTTTGTCATCTGTCAATGCAATCTTTGTTTGGGGTAAAATTAGTATCTTTTCCATAGGAAATCCAAAATTTTACCACCAGTGCATTGAGCAATCTTTTGTGTCAGTAGATTTTGGATGGAAAAATACATCTATGTATTTCAAGTAAATGGAATGTGTGAATAGTAAGGTGTGTTAAATGAGGTTAGTCTGGCTTTAATAGTTGCACAATCTGTGTGTTTGTCTTCAGACGAGCTCACTCACTCACGCGCTCCATCTCTTTTCCTCTGAAATTGCCAAGTGACTGTTATACTTTCTTTGAAGGAAAGAATTGATACACATTTTAATCTACCTTGTTGATAGTAGTCATTAGAAGAGAGAGTAAATACATCATTGTGGAGTAAAACCATGTCACATTTAAAAATGTGTATGAAATGTCTTTTGTCCATGTGTGGTATGGCATACTTATTGGAGTATCTTAACACTGATATCCTTACTCTGACACTTCAGACTTATAATGAGAGAATGTATCTCATGGAAAATGAAGAGAAATGTCAGGCATCAGGATTTTTGTTACACAGATTAATTTCATCCATGAGATTTCATCTGTAATAAAATATTTATTCCATGGTATACCTCCTCATCCTATAGCATTCTCTTAATGATAAGTGCTGATGGAATCATATTCTATTATGAGCTAAATTGGATATAAAGACTTCTGAATAAATATTAAATTCTCTGCTACTAATTTAATAGTTGTGTTCTACATAGCAACATGCATTTTCCAAATTCAGGTCTTTCTTTCAGGTTAACACTGTCAGAAGGTATATTAGTTGACAGTTCTCCAATGTTCTGGACTGTTAGTTTCATAAGAAAGTCAATGGGCAATATTAAAGTACATTACTCTGATTATTTTTTTATCAGAAGGCAGAGATGAGTGAATTCAAATTTAGGGAACATATAGCAGAAAAAATAAGTAGTATTGCACTAAAGGTTCTTGAAAATCAGTCTGTCTTTTAAAAGTTTTGATCTCCCCAAGAACTAGGGCTTTAATGTTATAAGCATATAATTATGGGAAATTGCTTCCAACAATATAATTGTTACTATGATACTAAATTACTCCAAAGGAACTGGCGAACATCTGTATTTGTTTTCTAGTGGCTATAGATCCTTTTTAGAATGAAAGAGTCTATAAAACAAGTGAATGTGCATATGTGCCACTTTTCGTTTACATTATTTCTTGAAATCAGTGTCAAAACAAATTCATTTTAGTCTTTTCTTATGATGAGATTTATTTATAACATTGTGATTGACCTGCTACTTCACTACCACTAAGTCAATGACTTAGTGTATTTAAAAGTCAGGTTTTTAGTAGTTATGCATACAGCTATCTTTGAATAAAGCACTGTGATGAGTAACATTGCTTCTTTAAGTTACGCCTAGAGCTGCCTGATTTTAAACTCAGTGCATGACATATTTTGACATCTTGTTCCACAGTTTAAATAGTCAGCATATCGTAGTTGTGACAGTCTAGATACATATAAACAAGGTTTGTTAGGGAGAGATAATGTTTGTATTAGTCTAGCTGGTACAAGTGGAAAATGTAGACTATGGCATATACTGCTTTAGTAGTTGAAGACGTTAAACCTACATTCCTAATAGCATGTACAGCTGGGATTAGGTTTGTGATGGCCAAGGTTAAAGTAACTCTTTCTGTGTCTTTCCTCTGGATCTCTCTTCTCCATGAAATGGAAGGTGGAATAGTTATTTATTCTCCCTTTTTGGCTTTTTCTGCTTTATGTCATCTGTTACCCCCTGCCGAGATTGTGTTCCCTTTATTTGCCTTGCTTCTTCTTGTGTCTGCTGCTTTCACACCCCTAGCTAGCTTTTTGGCTTGTTTCATTAAACTTTCCTCTGCAGATAATTTGTACAGCTAAGTCGCTGGTTTGTTTTGACTGCTCTTTCTCAAGTTGATGCATTTGATCTCCTTGTTGCCTTTTGCTCCTGTAAATGAAAGTATCAAGCTAGCTCCTGTTTACAAGTTTTATTGCAGGCTAGTTGTGCTTGTACAACAGAAACCTAGTTGATTGAGTAGCATTCTGACAGTGGTACATAGCCAGTAATAAGTAACAGCATAGAGTCAAGTTGGATAACAATTCAAACATGATTAATGATAACCCTGGTATATGAATGAAGAGATGAAAATATCCTCTTTTTTTTGTTTGATCATTGCACTCCTCAAGATGTGAGATGTGATCTTGTGAATGGTGGTAGAATCCTCGTGGAACATGTAGATCTTGGCTGTATTTTGGAAAAGGTACAACCTGGAGCCAGAAAAAAACCCAAACAGGAAAGACTATCAACCGTTTAAGGAAAAAAAATTAAAAGAAATGTTGAATTTTCATATCTTGCTGTCTTCAGGATGTCTTTCTGGAAAGTGTGTTTTAAACAAGCTGAAATCAATGCGAAGGCAGTTGAGTGAAACTTCGTGGTTTGTGATGTACATGGTCTTTCCAGTTGTTGAACACCAGAGGCAGAAGATGCATGTCCACATATAGGAACACATATTGCACTGATAGTGCATCTTGTATTGACAAACACCAACAGAGCTTACCTACATAGAGCAAGTCTTCAAATATCCCATGTACAGTCATATCTGGTTTATAGTACAGGGCATACTTTGCTAATGTCTTCAGTCTTGCAGTATTGTATGACAATGTCAAGATCAAAACAAATGTAATAATTACATAGTAGCAGATGCTGCAATTTTTTTGGCAGAACAAATAAGTCAGTGTTCTGCAATGTGAAACAAATTTTTAATTTTTTTTAATTCTGAAGAACTCTGCAAGAAAACCCAAAAGCAAGGATAAAAACTTTCTTTGGGGCTGCTTATTACATTTTATTTTAAAGAAAAAGAAAATAAAGACCATAAAAGGGTGAGTGAAAAAACATTGTAGGCAAACACTTGTTTTCACAGTGGAAATTCTGATAGTTTTGCAACAATAGAAGTCTCTTCTATCCTTTGAGAACACCCCGAAATCTGATGTGACAGCTTTTTACTTTTCTTGTAATTTAGGCCATCATTTACTCTCTTTGATCATCTGTATTAACTTTTTTCTTTTTTTTAGTGCAAACAGTGAGCTGTGTGACATATTTTTATGGGACATACAGAAGACAGAAAATTAGTCCCTAGCGAGGGATGGCCATAGTTTGATACAACATGGTACAAAAATGAATTTTCACTTCATAGTCTTGATCAAGATGAAAATATTTCTCGGTACTTGGCAAAGAGATTGTATGTTTTAATGTTCTTCAACCCTCTCTCTAATGAAGAGGTTAATTGTCAAACTAATTTCTATTCAAGTCCTAAATATTCATTAAGCTACATAAAATCAACTAAGTTAAGCAGTGATTTTCTTTTGCTTTCTCTCTTTTTGAATTTTGCATATTGACAGAAATAATTTTATAAAAGCCTTTAACAAAGTTGGAAGTATTACAGATAATGAATCAAGGGTGATATCAATATGAAACATGATATTAGTTGGCTGCGTTAGATACTTGGCTTCTTAGTCTTTCAGGTATGACAGATACAAAACAGCAATAAAACTGGATGAGACAGGTGGTAACACTACATAACACATTTGTGTATAACCTTTTGCTTTTGACCTGCAGGAGAATCCCAACCCCCACATAGCATTCCAGAAAGTGCCGCGGCCCACAGAGGGCTCCCACTTGCGGGTTCATATCCTCCCTTTCCCCCGAATCAATGAGTGCCGGGTGCAGGAGCTCCTCCAGGAAGGCCTCACAAGGAGTCAGGGTGCCCCTGCTGCCACCCGGGGGGACAAGAAGTGCGTCGTTCCAGCGGGTCCCCCTGTTGGTATGTTTACTTGTTCCCCGACTTGCCTATTTCTCATCCTGTCTCATGAGTTGAATATATAATTAGCATGGCTGCAATACGTTGCTCCTAACGTCACGTTAATACAGTATATTTAGTGATCGTAGTAACCTTTAGGACATAGATTTGCCTCTTTGCCTTTGCAATTTTAAAAGCCCTTTTGCATCAGCATTTACTAAGAAGTCAAACATCCGGAGTGTGCATGGCATAATTACTAACAATAAAAAAGGATTTGATCTGAGTTAGACTGAACTATTCAGTTAGATAGTGTCTACTCATCTAGGTCTGATGAGTATCATCGTAGGTTACTTGTAGGACTGGCTGAACCAAGCTTTGAACTGTTATGGTTTCTCCTTTTACACTAGTGGAAGACATGTAAATTACTGGAAAAAGGCAAGGAACAAACATAGCTTCTGTCTCAAAATAAATATACCTATATTTAAATACAAAGAACAGATGTAGACATTGTAGGCCTGTCAATTTAATTCTAATGCCAGAAAAATTCTATTAGTCATAGTCATATTCATCCATGTAAATTCGGTGTAAACAAGTATGTTTACTAAACTTGCAGGACACATGAAGCTGGCAGAGCTTGCAAAACTTTTGAAGGATGGCATTAGAATTCAAATCAATCTTGAAAAATTAGAGATCTAGTCTCTAGTCTCTGCTGAATTTTGTCCTCTACTGTTTTTCATCAAATAAGGTATTGCACTTGCATAGGCATGATAGCTGACTAGGCAACAGTTCTTCAGAAATTGATTTGGGGATTATAATGACCATAGGGCAAACATGACCCAAGCTACTGCGAAAAAGACAAACATCTTAGTAGGGTGTATAAACAGGAGCACAGTCAGTGAGCCCCATGGAAAAATCCTTTTGTTATACTCAGTAAGACATCAGCTGGACTGTTTATATCCATTTTTGGGCACTGGAAGACTGTCTTCATTTTTGGTTTGGTTGGAGGGAATCCAGAAGAAAGCAACAAGGATGACCAGCGGTCTGGAGAATGTGACCTACAAGGAAAGATGGAGAGTTGTTTAGACTGAAAAGTAGGAGACTGAGGGAACACATGATAGTGGTCTTCAGTTACATAAGAGGCTGTTAAAAAAAGAAGGGGAATGGTCTGTAGTGATAAGAACTAATGAGTTTAACTGCAGCACAAAACTACAGTTACTTGTCAGGAAAAACTTGGTAAAATGAGGATTGTAAGACACTTGAATGGATTTCTTGTGAAGCCATGAAGCCTCTGTTATCACGGAACTTTGGGAACATATTAGACAAACATGAGAAATAACATAAATACCGTTGATCCTGTCTAGGGACAGCAGGATGAACTAGACGGCCTCTTGAGGCCCCTTCCAGCCCTTTTTCTCTTTGGGTTTACGTAAGAGGATAAACTCTATTCACCTGCTTTTGCTGTTGACTATATCATTGAATCTGTTACTTACAGAAAATTTAAAGGGTATGTGCTTGTGTTCTGTTGCCTTTCTTTAAAAGACTAGATGCAAGAAAAGGTGGGGTTTTTTTAATTTAATTTTTATGTAAAAGTTTTGGTTTTTTCAGTTTGTTTTTTTTTCCAAGCAACAGCTTTCACACTCGTACTCCCTGCTGTCCTGTGTGTCAAAATCCTTGGATATTAGGAGCTCATTATTATCTACAAGAAGGGCATATTCTGGATTTAGATTCCATTTATTTGATACTAAAGAGAAAAAGAGAATATTAGTTCTTCCATTCTGAATTTTCTTGAAAATTCAGAGTGAAACACCACATCAACAAAATAATCTTTAGATCTCAGCAAATTGGAATCTAGATAGGAGAACAGGTTTGTCAGGTTTTCTTCCATGTCACAGAATTCTTGGCATGGCTAATGAATCCTTTAGGAAATAATAGTTATCTACTGCTACAAAAGATGCAAGGCTATGTATTTCACTGCAGAACACACACATGCACACACATTTTTTTTTTAATTAATTTGTATTTATTTATATGTTTCATTAGTGTGTTAGAGGTTGGAATCTCTTTGTGCCTGTATGAGACAAATAGAACAAGTAGTAAAGAGAATCAACTGCTCTAGTTAAAATTCAGAGCACTGTCTTCTTCAGATAGTATAGGAAAACCAAAGGTTTAGGATCTTATGTTCCCATCTGTGTATGCCTACTAATGGTATTTGTTTAACAGAACAAATGGAGGGCACATTAAAAAAATTTTTTTTTTCCCTAAAGAACTCTCTGGTACTCTTTGTGGCTCTTGCAGATGACATTTTTCACAGATGTATATTCTTGTTTTTCTTTGTTAGTTTCCATAATGGAAAAAGGAAGCACAGTTTTCAACAGTGCACAAAGGCTGGAAGTTGTTAGAAACTGCATCTCATTCATTTTTGAAAACAAATTTTTGGAGACTGAAAAGGTAATAAAATAAAACTTTTAAATAAAAAAAATATTAAAATAAACCTCCGTTCTGTTAATGATTGAATAGAGACCAACCTTGTCACAAAGTGCATTTTGAAGTCTTGTTTCAAATACTAATGATTATTTTAACCATTTAAATTAATGAAGTAAGCAATAAAACTAATCATCTAAATGCAATACTGTACGCAATACGAAGCTAATGGATTTGAAAACCTGTTTGTAATACTACATGAGTGTGTTGAGGACCTTTTTGCTAACCTGTGTTCCCATTATAAATAGTATTGTCCACATGATTTTTTTGAAAAAGGGGTGTGTATTGGTCTAGCAGTATTGATTAGGAGGAATGTAAACAAAAGGTATACATAGATGTTTCAGTGTTTGTCAACCAATGCTCTTTTGAAATTTTCAGTACAGTAAATTTTGCTGGTTTTAAAAATCAATAATTTGATAGAACTCAGAGGTGAATGTAAATATTGGGCATGTCTGTCTTCACTGAAATGTACTAGTGAGTTGTCATCCTTGACATTCTTATTTTTTCACGTTAAGAAGTTGCCAGGTTTTGTAGAGTCTATCCATAGCATTTTCAGTTACTGATTCTAGAACAATCACTCAAACTTACATTCAAATCTAATTCTACATATGAAAATGACTGTAAAATTATTTTAAGATTTTTTTTTTTATTTCTCAGAAAAGTATCACTTGTATATCTCTGAGGCTGTGCAGCTCAAGATAGAAAATGAGCATTTCTTGATTTACAAGTTATATTACGGAAATGCATATGGGAAAAGTGCTAATAAAATGTGTAGCTCTTTTTAAAGAGTTTGGATGCATGTGTAACACAGTAGTTTTTAACCTCTTTCAACTTACAGGCACTTGGAAAATTTCAGTAGTTTTTTGTCTCCCTGCATGGTAAATATGTCCTTAGACAATAGGCTGCCTTTTCTTATTTATCTGTTGCCACCCATTAAATCTAGTCTAAAAGGCCAGGGTTGATAATCACTGATGTAGCACTTGCTGCATCTTTAAAACATTGGCATAAATATTCTATTGGTACTGTTTTAGGGTAAACTGCCTAACAGTCTTGTGGCCTCATTGCTATGAGAGGTATGCCACTTCTAAAGCCATTTGTTATTCACTGCTTATCAAAAAACGTGCTGGTTGGCCTTGATACGCTAACTCGAGGCCTGGCCTGGCTGGTACAGAAGAGAACACTTGCTTTCATGGACAGTAATCCATTTCTGATCCATTCAATGCCTGTCTATATTCAGTCATTTCTATTTACAGACGTAGGTGAGAAATGCTGGTTAATGCATTGGAAAAAAACATGGGAAAAATTTAATACTTAATGACTCAAGCTAAATCAACCAGTATGTGAAAGTTTGATATTCAAGCTAATAAGCCATTTCCAAAGTTTTTCTTTACTATACTGTCACTTGCAGTTTCTTAATAAGGAATGGATGATAATCAGTGTGAATAGTGCTATTTAATTTCATTTTCATAAAGTTAGATTTTCTTCTCTCCAGACCCTGCCTGCAGCTCTGAGAGCCCTAAAAGGAAAGGCAGCTCGGCACTGCCTGACACAGGAATTAGGCCTGCACGTTAAACAAAATCGAGCAATACTGGACCATCATCAGTTTGACTACATTGTGCGAATGATGAACTGTGCATTGCAGGTACAGTATATGAAGGTTTTGTTCTTTGATTGTCTTTGTTTTGTTAGGATAAGCAAAAAATTGTTAAGAGTGATGTGGAGAAGCAAAATAATTAAATTATAGGACCATGTGCTACAATGATGTAGCAGATACTACTTCACAGTGGATTTAAGATATTTTATCGTTGAAAAGATAAAGGACAAAACGCTCAGGTCTATACAGAGCTGCCTGATATGAAAAACAGGAAGAAAAATCTTCACATTATTAATAATTTAGATATAATTTAGTTTCGGTAAGTATTGAAGTGATTTATCTTAATGGCTTGAAGTACTTTTTTAACGAATGGGTGTTAGCTTTTCCAGATCATTTTCAACTCTGAGCTCCTAAAATGTGTATCACTCAGTTAAAAAAAAACGTTTGTTCTCTTTGTCATCACAAGTGCGAACATATTTCAAGAAGAAAGCATACTTTCTGCTTCCATGGTTCATGGTGGTAGTTCTACTTGTCACAGTGACATCTGAGTTTGTCAGAGACTCACTGAAGGTGTTTGCAGTTCATCTACTAAGTTTTTCTACTGAGAATTAAATAATTTTGTGCTGAATACACATCAACATACAGTGGCAGCTACCTATGAGAGTAATATATGTGGATGACTTCTTTTGACTTTCATTTGAATAATTGTTCTGTTTTAGGTTTACTTGTTCACAATCCATTGTCAGAAATATTCTATAGACATCAGTGTTTTCAGTCTGATACCTGAGAATGTAGTAGTATTCTTTTTAATTTGTAATGTGATCACATTTGGTTATAATTTGCTTCTTGTTGCCCCTGTCTTAAGTTATTGTATCAAATTAGGGATTTGATTGATATTTTAATCCCACTCTCCTCTAACCCAAGAACTGCTGAAATTATTTTGCAGCAGTTTGTTGACCCATATTTCTAAAAAGGTGAGTGCTAAATACAGCTTTCACTTAAATATAGAAATAAATTAGCATTGACTGAGCAAATACTACCTCAGGTCACCATCAAATGTAAGTTTTGTTGTCTGTTGTATTTCTTGTTTGTTCACAGTAGATATTTTTCTACTGTTTGGAACAAAATTCAACTTTGCCTGAGCAGTGGTCTTTGGAGTAAAATTACCTACAGTTAGCAGATGAAAACTGAAGTTGGCCAGCTAAAATTCCACAGCATGTACCAGAGTGTGCTTTTTTGGCACAGGCATTGGCATTTTCCAAGTTCTAAGTTTAGCCTCAGAGTTGGAAGAAAAATTGAAATTATCTGTGAAACTGTATTTCTCTGCCCAAAATCGTGACCAATGGGATACTGCACCTGCTGTCTATTCCAGAGTTAGAAATTTTCTTTCAAACCAGAAAACAGGATTGTCTAGATGTGCTGCAGATTTTGCTTCTACTTTTTCGATTATTCCTGGAATAAAAAAAATCGAGATGTTTTTAGACAATAGGAACGAATTACAAATCCCCTTCATTTGCCGTATCTTAGTACAAAACAGATGGCAGAAGAAAATGGGGAGTTGAGGAAATTTCCTTTGCTGAAGAAAGAAATACTGACATCATCTTTTAATAAAGCAAAAAAATCTAATTTTTCTCTAGGAGAAAAATGTTATTTTTCTTCCCAGTGATTTGAAGACCCAAGAAGGACCTTAATGTTCATAGAAATGAATGTGTCTGAAGTCTTACTGCAGTTAAAATAGAATGTTTTTTTTCTCAATAAAACTAGCAAATATAACTCAAATCATGTGGAGGAAACAGATCAAGTAAGGAGGCATAGTTTTTATGCTTTTTTCCCCCAAAAAAAGTATTTTCATATCTTTGAAAATATAAAATGGAAATTTCCATTTCTCAGGAGTAAGCTTGGCCAGTCTGAAAACATCTGAACTCCTGACACTGGGCAGCTATTTAGAAGCAAGTATTTTGTACATCTACTTTTATGACATATGAAATTATTTATTAAGATAAAAGCATGATTTATAATTTGTCTGTGCACTTTGTTCAACTGTATTATTTGGAACAATGTGTAAATTGGAACATTTTGGAGCTTCCCTGTATCGGTTCAAGAAAAAAATAGATTATCAAGAACTTACTTAAATTTGCCCTTGCTGCAGTGGGACTCGGCAAGTCAGCATTTTGCTGTAGAGACATGAATTCTGTTAGCTGCAGGTCATAAGACCAAGTAATTTAAACAGTGTCTGTTAAAAAGATACAAAAATCTGGTTTAAGAGATGTGGTCTTAACTAGAGATGTATTCAAGTTTTAGGGAATATCACATTAATTATGATGGAGTTTTGGGGGGAGAGTTAGACTGCTTTAAGATGTCACCAAACTATTGGAATTGTAGAAACTGTCACATTCGTACCACCAAATGTCTTGTCACAGATTTTTTTGTTAATGTTATTGCATGTTCCCATTGGCTTCTGTAAGATACAAACTAAAATATTGCTGTGGCCAGGAGGCATATAGTAGCTGATGCAAAAGCTGAGAGGAGGGGAAGGCCCTGGGCATAGTTGGTAGGTTGGGAAGAGCCCTGGCTCTCTGCTGTACATGTGGGGTTGAGCTGGCATATGTGTGCAGCCAGCCCTAGCCTGATGGTTTTCCCTGGGAAATACCAGTCTGCTGGCTCACCTGCTCATGCAGATAGGAAATCTACTGCTCCCCAGCCACCAAACCTCTGCTGCTGATAATGTGAATTGTTGCAAACCATGTGTATTTCAAAAGATACAGGTTGGCCATTTCTGAAAAGTGTCTTTTGAACAAGAAACTGTATTATTGGCATGTACTGAATTCTCTGTCTTATAGGGAACAGTGCCACATATTACAAACCCAGGAAGATTGCATTCTGTGAGTTGATTGCAGATCCCTCCATGATTATTCAAGGTTTTCATGGTTGTTCAGTGTCAGTTTTTTTCTTTTAATAGAATGTGTTCTCTTGTTTTACTGGAGTCCATAAAAATAAAGGTCAGATTTTTTTTCAGAGCTTCTGTATACTCATTTTGTAGATGAAGAGCAGTGTGTTAACAAAATGCTAGTAATAATCCCACTATGTATATATTTGCTGGTCTCATTATTCCTGGTGTGATGTGTCTGGCACCACAGTGCTTGAGAATAGATTAAAGAAGAGGAATATAATGTTCATACTGTTGCTTCAAGTTAATAGCTGTTTAATTTTAGTGAAAAATTATTTAGGCTATATTTCCCCAAGTATCCAGTCGCTAGCTATTTTGCAACTGGGAGGAAAGGCGGGTGGTATTTTACTGATTTCTCTAGAGATGGCAAAACTTGGGCTTGCCAGACCTCTGGTGTTTGTCAGCTTGAGTCTCTCAGTCCAAGAGTGGCATTCTTCTGAACTATTCTTCTTTAGACTATTTACAGTCTGAAGGTAATGGGCAGGATCTCACTACAAACTTTTTGATAGGCCTGTGGTCTATGGAACAGTACAATAGAGCTTCATATTAATCTGCCTTATTTAGCAGGTAGTCAGTTGCCTATTAAGCCTTGTGGTGACTTTAGGTGGCTTTACAAATAAAGTTGAGGTAAGGCATGATGCAGTAAGTCAGTACTTAAAAACATGCTTTACTGTGTCTATTTGTGTCTGGGAAGTACTGACAATCTACTGCTTCTGAAAGGAAGATGAAAGAAGTATTTCTGTTTGTTCTTAATAGCAGGAAGATCAAAATCAGATGGAGATTTTATTGGTCATTGATAAAAGCAGATGTCTTCTGATGAGAGCAATTGAATCCCCAGTTATTGGCTTTTATCTCTGCTAGGAGTTGTCATTGGCTGCTTGCTAAAACCATTATTGTCATGCCCTAAGTAAGAATTTTTTCCCTGACAAATAATATACTCTGACAAGCATTTAATCAGCCTGTATTACAGTAGTGATTAGTATCTGTGATAGCAAAGCAGAAGCATTATGTTCTGTTCCATATGTTATATAACTAAATTACTGTTAAAAACCATCTACAGTGTTGTCAAAGCTTAATATATTGATTGACAATTTATTGATACAGATAGCACTGAAATGAGAAAAATGTGAAATTATTTCTCTAGAAACTATTTCAGTCATGTTTGCTATCTGCCGCTGTGGTTACCTCAGAATAATTTGCAATTACACATAAATTCCTATTTTAAAAGCTTTTTTTCTCTTTAATTTTCTGTAATGAAATGCTTTTCTCTGACATTTCTAAAAAGACTACTTCACTTTTTTCAACTAAAAAGCCTATTTTTTACCAGAGAAACACTTCTATGTAATTATGTTTCCAGCAACACATTGTATTTTTATACTCGTTAAGAAATAATGGCAAAAACCATCTAAAGGCTCAATTTGCATACTTTGCCATTGATCTATTACAAACAACATGACTTGTCTCTCTGACTTTGCTCTGGCAGCAGAAAGTGAACTCTGTATTTTGAAACTTAGTAGCACTTAATTTGATAAAATGGCAGTAAAGGCAAGAAGAGGCCTGAAGATGGTAACTTCTCCCACTGTATGGGTGGAGAGTACTTGATAATCAGAAACAATTTTTATATTAAAAAGACATTCTAAATAATTTGCATAAAATGCTTATCAGTAACAATAAGGCTTCCTAAAAAAACTTTTTTCTGGGGAAAGGTTCTCTTCAGATAGTGGAGGACTATGCACTAGCTTCCTTTGGTAGTTGGAACAGAGAAAATTTTAATTTAAAAAGAAAAACTCCAAAACTACAATGTTGCAATATAACATTGCCTCTCTAAGATGTTGGTCAGTAATATTGCTTAACTGCATATTAATGCTTTTCTGTGGCAAATGTGGGTCAAACTGGAAAACATATGTGCCCCAGACGTCTGGAGTACTTAATCTAAATGTGGTTAGAGTCAGAATAAGGTGCTTAAAACTGTTAAATACATAAATACTTCCAAAATTCTGTTCTTTAGGTGTAGGAAAGGGGTGGGGTCTTCTAATGATGTGGTTTAATCTGGCAGCCTACAAAGTCATCAATGCTGTTTTACGACCTGGTTTGCTCCAGTATCAACAGCTGTATGAATATGCATGTGTTGTACCAGTATAACAGAGAGAATATCTTTAATAGTAGACAAATTATTCATCATTTTAGTGCTTTAGATAATTTCTAATAGGTCACTAGGGCTTTCCATAGTGGCAGTAAGCAGATGTTTGTCTTTCAAATAGAGTATACTGAGTGTTCTAAAAGTATACTTACAGTATACAGTATGAAAAACAACTGTAGGAAGTCTTAGTGGCAACCAGGGCAAAATTAAAAATTCAACCTGTATAGGTTACAACAAAGGTGCATATGGGCCAGCATCTGTTCTCCAACAGTGACCAAAAGCAGATGAAAGATAGTATTGATTAATTTTGCTTCTAGAATTTCACTTGTGACTCTTCTGTATTGCTTTGGTGTAATAAGGGCCTCCTTCTAGCACTTACTATACAGTCTGTTGTGAAAGAAACTTTAATATACAAAATTTAAAACAATGGCATTCTATAAATAATATTAAATTTATTTTTCTTATGCAAATAACTTTTGTATTATATTCTGCCACCAGATGAAGTTTAAAAATTGTCAGTTAGTTCTCAATTCAGAGATTACGAATACTGTCCAAAACCAAGATTTTATTACTCCTGAGAGAAAATCAGCCGTATGTGTGTGTCATATGATTCAAATTCTTGGCAATATAAAGGTTAAATGAAATAGTATTTCTCATATCTTATGTTGAAAACTTATGTTGCTAAACATCTTTGTTTTGGAGGGTTATAGTAGGTTTCTCTCCTTTCAGACTTTTATATCATGGCCTGCTTTTTGCTACTCAGTTTGCCTTGTGTTCCTGGAAGTAGAGTCTCTCAGAAGTAATGTTTGAAGAATAGCAGTATTTGAAAATATTTTAAGGTATTTTAAAGCATAGAAAATATATCATGAAGGGAAATCATATGAGTTTAACAGGGCCACACTTAATTCTATTAATTCATCAGTTATTAACAATTTGATCTTTTTCCTTGTGTTGGACATAGTCATGGTATTATTGAAGTGAAAGAAAGGACATTCTAGTGTTCAAGGCTTGGACTTGAAACTTCCAGATTTAATTCCAGTGCCTATTGTACTGCAGATTTTTTTTTATTTTTTTTTTTTTTTTTTTTTTTATTTTCTT
>VYZV01009882.1:1983-12285 GCA_013401275.1 Pandion haliaetus | reverse complement strand
CGGTTCTGTTTAAAATCCACAGGCCACAACTACAGTTATGTTAACACAATTTGTTACTCAGCCTCTGAATGGCATGTGTAAGAAAGTCAGAGACTTTGATCCTGACTTGATTATGATAGATGGCTGTTATCTTCCCAATCCCCTACCCATTTAGCCTCCAGCCCTACAGAGCTAGTTAACATGTAAAACATCTTCTGTGAAGAAAACTTAACTGACAGTAGGCTTGGGGTTTTTCAGTTACTTTTCACAACCTCTCAGGCATAGTCAGTCGTACACCAGCAGTGTTGTGTGGATCAAAACGTGAAAACCATAACTACAGAGAAAAACCAAACCAGGGTGCTGAGAGGTGTTATGAGAGTCACTTCTTTGATGATCCATATTTCAGCTAAACTTTAACAAAGGGACTCAGACTGCCACATGCGTTTTACATGTGCTTACTGCAAAGAACTGCTTCAGGATAATTTGGTATAAAAGTGCCATATAACAAGGACTTGAATTCCATCAGTCTTGTCTGATTTCAAACTGAGCATGCAACCTGCATATGAAAACAGTAGGCACCTGAACAGATTAACTTAAAATCAGTCCAGCAAACCATAATTAACTATTCCAAACCATAATCATCTATTCATGAAAAATGGACTTATGGAAAGGTGAAAGATCCTACCTGAAGTCTACTCAGAGTGCCATTGGTCGTGTTCATTCCTGGCTTCAAATCTGGGGGCGTTCTGTGCTTAAAAGTGAGAACAGGTATACTAAAATATAAGAGCATTCCAATTACCATTTTTATACAGACATTCACTTTCTTCAATAGCCTACTTGAAATTCATGTCATCTGAGATCACCTAGGAGTTCTCAAAACTGTGGGGAGAATTGCTGATTTTTGGATAATGTCTTTCCAGAGCAAGTTAAAGATTCTGCAGCCAGAAATTTTCTGAATATTCCACAAACATTTTTGAGGTTACATGTTGTCCATTCAGGCTTTATCAATCTCCACAAATACTGTTTTTGGAAAAGGGGATTAGGATTTGTTGGGGGTGAAATTACTTCTTTTCCAAGTCAGCTTGAACCAAATAATGTTTAACAAATTTTCCTAAGTCAGCATATTTTCTCGGTGCGCTTTATTTCCATGAGGAGTTTGAAGTGTTTTCTTCCAGTTACTGGTAGTACACGCTCTTGGGAGCATGAAGAGAAACAAATGAAGATGCTTACTAAGAGAGAGAAAGAGAGTGAGTATTACAGGGAATGTCAGATGTTCCCTGTTACCTCTTAGTAAAGGGACTACGTTCCATATTTTCCATGTTAACAAAAAATTAAAATATCCTACATCTATTCCTATCTCATTTGAAACATAATTATGTACTTTAAAAAAAAATAATGAACAAGTGCGTAGCTCAGTTTTCTGGTCAGTAAAAAGAATCTGACTGTAGAGGTCCTTGGGGGTAGTTGAAATTCTGGTGGAGCCTGTAATCTCCATGTTAGTGATGAAACATCTTTGGCTACTCAAGCAACAATCTAATAAGAAAGAAATCATGAACAAATTAATTTTCAGTGAAGTCATTTTAAGTCAAAACCTAGAGACTTTCAAAATTCTCCACTAAAAGCTTTCCTGAAGAAAGACTTTTAAAAACTTACTGAAAAGACTAAAACCAACATTTGATCATGAACTTTAGTATCTAGTGCAGAAACCTTTATCTTGTAGCATACCACTGTAAAGCTTGGTTCTGTCACAATTTTGTATGCATATGTCACTTTTTAGAAATAAAAGCTGAAGTACTTATTAAAAAATGAATTTTGATTAGCAATATATGCAAGAACTGTAGTGGTTAGCAGTATTTAAAATCCGTATTATGAACAAAAAATGATACATTTCTTTTTCCTAGTCAGCATGCAGCTTTTCAGTTCAGAACAGATGCCCCTGGAAGCAGCTAAAGCAATGTTCTCTGTGCTTTCTTGGTCTCCTTGTTATTAATTTCTGTATTCTTTCCACTGTGTTTGGTAGTCATCCTTTGGCAGTCATTTTTTAGCTAATATGAAATCTTTTGCGTTTATTTTATCATCACTCCGTAGTGATTTCTCCAACTTTTTTTTTTTCCTCATGACAGACAACGAACTTTACTAATCATTATTACAATATAGTTGCGTCTGTTGACTGTGTTTAGGAAATCATATGTCAGTAAAAGATTTATCTGGAAACAAGGCATATACAATGGCATGTAGTGATAGGACAAGGGGTAATGGCTTTAAACTGAAAGAGGCCAGCTTTAGACTAGATGTAAGGAAGATGTTCGTTACTGTGAGGGTGGTGAGACACTGGAACAGGTTGCCCAGAGAAGTTGTGGCTGCCCCATCCCTGGAAGTGTTCAAGGCCAGGTTGGATGGGACTTTGAGCAACCTGATCCAGTGGAAGGTATCCCTGCCCATGGCAGGGGGGTTGGAAATAGATGATCTTTAAGGTCCTTCTGACCCAAACCATTCTATGATTCTGTGATTCTAAACCTGATGTTTTGAAACTTCCTGCATTCAACTGAGGTGTTTCCTTAATTTAAGATTTCTTCATGTCTTGATTTGAGATGCTATTATGTTGTGGGACTCTTATGTATTCCAGAAATTGTTGCAGTACTGTAGACTCTGCTATGATCATCTAATGATTACCACTATCACCATATAGATTTCCTTTATCTCACTTCCCTGATTACTGGTATGCTAGTAAAAGTTGGCAGATAATATGCTTTTCTGAATACTATATCTTGAAATTTATTGGTTTTTGTTAACTCTGTGTGTGCCCAGATGAAGTAATCATATTATTTTAGGCATACAAAAACTTCTATTCATGTGTTGAACTTGTTAAGTTCATTACTGTTATGAGATAGGGTAATCCTTATTTTCTTGTGTACTGGCTGCAGTGATGCCATTATTAAAAACTAACAAAATAAAAATGCAACACATAGTATATCTCTGTACTTAACTCATTCAGCATGAAGATAAAGGGTTTGGGTCCAACATTTAATGACAAGGTATTTTCTGGAGATTTTAATCAAAATCAGATGTGCAGCACCTCCATGTTGTCGTTACAGCAATGGTGAATTTTGGCCGACACTTCATGTTTAAGGTCAGAAAAAAATCATGTACTTTGAAGGCAACCATGAATTCTTTTGAAAACTTGGGAAAATATTTTTGTAGTTGCATACTGGATACTTGGTAAATTATCACAAAAAAGTAAGACCTTTTTATCTTTGCATTTTTGTGATTTGTAAAAATTTATCAAGTTTATCATACTTCTTGAGGCAGCAACTGTATCTAGCTATGGGATATATACCCTTATTTAATATTTTATAAGACATTTTATATTTAACTTATAATATTAAATTTAATATTTAATAATATATTTTACCTTATAAAACTCTGGTGCCTATCAGTCAGCTTTTTCCTTATTTTATTTCAAAAATAAACACAAATATTTAGAATCAGCTACTGTAAGAGAAAAATACTTAATTTTCCCTTTATTGTTATGAAAATACAGTATTAGCAGATTAGAACCATGCAGTTATTTCCAGCTGTAGAGTTAAATGGAAATACTATAATGTGGTCTAAGCTTCAGTGATAGCCAAGGGGGTGGGGAGACGAGAGAGGTTGTTCTGGAGAAGAGTGAGGCTAATGTAAGTATTTATTATTTTAATTTATTAATTCATTCATATAAATAAAATATAAGATCAGTTGCAGATTGAACTGTGAATGCAAAATGGAGAGGTAATTTTTTGACAACATGCAATATGTGTAATGTTTGTCTATAGTGACAGAGGAGCTTTGTCTGCTCAGAGAGAGGAGGCTATTGTTAGTCCTCTACTCACTTGTGGTGCATCGAAATTATTTCCATTCATACAATCAAATCCTTGGAATGAATTAGCTGGCAAGATAGCTTATTTTCTGCACCTCACTGAAAATACAGCAAGTTTGCTGTTCGGTTCATGTGCCCTCATTCAGGTGGATCCAGTGGTACTGCTGCAAGTGCCATGCTGTGTGTTTGGCATCCTTTCTTCCAGGCTGACTTAATCTGTTTACATACTGTGTGCTCTCTGGAACAGCTTGGACTGCATGTCACTACCCTTCTTATACACCACTGCATCATCGCATTCGTGTGTCTCGCTCCACAAATGGGAATCAGTATATTACACAGTAGCATTGTACTGTGTTTGTGCATCCATCTGTCTTGCCGTGTATTAATATAGAAAGCCTAGTTCTTTATTATTTTATTTTCTGTGGAGAGGAGAAGGTTCAAAGAAGAAGGAGAAGGATGGTAGATAAGAGTGTCTGAAATTTTTATTAAATTGTTTACTAAGATCACCTAACACGGTGTCTCACAGCACTGAATGAAAAGCTACACCGTTAAATCTCCTTACAAAACAGCAAAGAACAAGATCCAAAAATTTCAGCAGCATAAGGAGCTTGGATAAAATGTGGCCATGGGACACTAGCATGGTACTGAAAGAGAAGGCAATGGGGACTGCAGGATTCCTGTCAATTCTGATAGTGAAGGTCTTCCTGAAAGTCTAAGGATTTCTTTGCTACTTAGAACTGCAGGTAAGATAAAAGGACTGAGAAGATGGTGAAATGTGTCAGGATATCTGTTCATATTTCTTGTTAGGAAGAGACACATATTAGAAATATTTATCTTTTGAGCCATCACATTTTTGTCTATTGTACATGGCTGACAGTTCATGCTGATACAGTGTGTTTCATTCATTATACACACTAAATAATGCATGTTGTCCAGAAATTAGCTATTGATCTTCAGAATTCTCTCCTGCAATCATTTGGTAATTTGCTTCCGCATTCTCCAGAATTGGAGTCTTGATGTTTTTAGGATGCCAAAGCTATTGCTAATGCTTAAACTTCTCACTTTTTATTTTCACTACCCACTCTTTTTTTTTTTTCAGCCATTGCAATCTGGCTCATCCTTCTGAAAGCTCCAAATATGAATTGTGTGGAAGGAATTTCAAATAGCGTGAGTGTAGTTGGAACTTAATACTTCACTAATATTTCACTGTACCCCCAAGTTGCCTTTTATGAATCTTTTCATTACCATTTACTGTGCTTTTTGCATTGTTCCTATAATTTTGAGACGGTAAGAACAGAACAGAAAGGTGTTTGGAGTAAAACCCTCAGGAAGGAAGATCAGATAGCCTAGGAGAAGATCTCTCAGGGTTTTAAAATGGAATAACTGGCAACCCAAAAGCTGGCAAAGAAGGCTTTCTCTGTGGCTAGTTAGCTGGATATTGCTGCTAGCAATGATTTAGATGGCTATGGAACAGAAATGGATCATAGCAAGATTTCTTACAATTAGTATTAAAGAAACAGTTTTGCTGGAAGGCAATGCTACAGCAAAGTTCCCTACTACACTTCTGCTTCTTTGGTCTACACAGCAAGCTCAAGGATTTATTCTTTCCTCTAGCAGTGTTTGCCCTGCAGAACTGTTTTTATAGAGAACAGGAATTTGTTTCAGGGACATCCAAACATGCCTACTCAACTAGATGACAAACCAGTATGTTCTGGGAGCTTACTTTCTCACTTCTGTAACCAAAGTTGGAGGAGTTACTTCATGGAATTCTAACCTTCATATATCCTGGAGCCATTTGAAAATCCCAGAGAAAAGTATCAATTCAACAAGTTTTGAGACTGAAAGATTCAGAGGATAGTTTTACAATTGCCAGCTTAAAATTGTTTTACTGTTTCTTCCGTTGTCTGTTTATCTCTTAGAAAATATGCTTCACACTTGTTTTTGCTTGTATTCTTAGAAAAGCAAACACTTTATTAACATTAAAGGAATGAATTTTTAATAAAAGTTTCATAAGAAACAGTTCCTATACCTCACATGCACTTACCGTGCTTATATTATTGAACCGCAAAGAAGTGTAAGATTTCAAAAATCTGTATCCGTATAAAAGAAGCTGCTGCCCATGCACTGGAAAGTACAATCTGAATACTTAAAATACTTCACATTAAGGTAAATAAAAATGCTACATTTTTCAATGTTTTCTTTTCCATAGCTTAAATATTTTAATTAGAATGTATATATTTCATTGATTAATGTTATCTTCTAGGGGGCACTGTACTAAATCAAGCAGCTCTTGAAGTCTCTGAACCTCTTGGGCTTTCCAGGCTTTGCAGCAACATTCTCCCTTGATCATACAGATTCGATGTGTTAATCAAGGTGGACGCTGCTCTAGAACATGCTATCTATTCACACATAACATATGTCCTTTGGTTTCCCAAAATTGCTTTAGGTATTGTTGTCTATGAACCATTTATCCTTTAAAAGACTATCAGCCAGCGTTCTAAAGCCTTAAATTTGCTGGGAGTTTTTTCTCCAGAAAAATGGGCTGTTTCTGATAATGGCTTTAGTAGCATGATTTTTTCATGATGTGGAATGAGCCTCTTCTGATGTTGTTATAAGGTTGATTTTTGGATTAAGCAACTTGTACAACAACTTGTATTAAAGTAGTTAAAACTGCAGCTACTCTTCGAAACATAACAGAAAATTTACATTCCAGTCCATTAAGGAACTGAGAGGTCTGGCAGCAGGGTTAGCAACAAGGGATTTTAGGTTCTGTCAATTCACCAGTGCAACTAATACAATGCGTCATTTGTGCCTAAGCATGGAAAAGCCCTTGCTGGCTGAATTCAAGATTCATAACCTTATAATAAGCAGAATTACCTCAAAAAAACCCACAAAACCCCGCTTTGTCATCCTTGAAGTTCTGCAGTCATTGCAGGTCATTCCAGAAATATCCTTTTCCAGCAGCTGACATTTTTTCATGAACCCAGAAATGGAGCTGCACCAACAAAGCTGATCCAAGAAAACTTCTTCCAGAAGCAGCTGGTCATTGTCGTTCTTGTTGTCCTTTGGTGCAGCTGTATACAGACTAACTGGTGCCTCTGCCAAAACTGTAGCAAAGCTTCTCAGTATGATCAAGGTTGGCGTAGAAAAACTGAAGCTGTCCGGCAACAAGATTTCAAATACATATTGAAAAGAGACTCCACTTTTGGCAGTTTGTGAAAAATGTGTCTCCCAGAGGCAGTGTTACATGCACACAAATATGTACTTCGGTTCCCAGGGGCACCTGCCAGAACCCTGTGGATGCATTCAGTGTGTATATATATATATTTTTAAAAAAAAAAAAAATTGGCATCAGCTTTCTCCAATAATTTTTGTCTGTGCTGGTTGAACACTGTGTTTTCCCTTTATATACTTATTCTTCTGGGCTTCTTTCAGTTCTGCATTCTCCTGACAGTTTCTGTCTCTTGGATGAGATCCTTAAACTCTCTTAATTGTTTTGTTCTTTTGCCCCTGCTATGAGTGTATCTCTTAGTGAGACTAATGTTTTTAACATTTTTGACTTGGTACAAGATATTCTTTCCCCTCCTGTCTCACATCAGTCTTACGCAGTATCCAATTATTTACTCTTTACCTCATCTATTTCCTTGAGAAACTTAATATCACTACTGTAAATCTGTTTACTTCTTCTACCTGTTGCTTTTCTTATAATTTTTTTTTTTTTTGCGTCAAGGTACTTCATAGTATTTCCATTTCCTCATGTTAAGTGCCTGTTCAATTCACTATATTATCTATTTTACGAATTACTTGGAGCTGTCTATACTGTAAGAGTTTGCTGATATCTGCAAACAGCAACAAAAAAAGGTAATTAATTTTGCACCTTTTTCTGAATTTTAGGGCACGGTCTTGATTTGACATGTATAACACAGCACATGGTTCCAGGTGCTGTTCATATGTCGCTTATGTTTTTGCATGGAGTTACCCTGTCCCTTGTGCAGAACTTTACATTTGTCTTTGTTGAAATTCAGGAGGTTCTTGTCAGTCTGTTTCTGGCAGGCTGTGGTGCCAGGTAGTAGCAGTCGTGCCCTCCAGCATATTTACCACTCTCCCAAACTTGGTGTCATCCAGAAATTTGATGAAGATGCATTTCATGCCACTTCCCAGGTTGTTAATGAAAACATTAGGTGGTATTTACCACAGTATCAGCCCCTGAAAACATGACTTACAACCACCTGCCTGTTAAACTTGGAACCATTGACAACTGTCTTTTGAGTCTGATAGTGTAGTTTTCCACTCTTTCATCTAGACTATATCTCCCCAGCTTGCCTAGGATACCAAAGGAGCACATGTCAAAAGTCCTGTTAAAGCCAAAATAAATGAGATGTGCTGCTCTTTCCTCAGCTACGGAGCTTGTTATTTCATCGTACAGGTTGATGCATTTTCCCTTGGTCAACATTTGCTTTCTGTTGTGTTCTTAATTTAAAAAAAAAATCCCCTCTTCCTTTCCTTTCTACATGTCACCAAGGCACTTCACTCTGTGTAGGATGATGTGGATCCCTGATTCTTTGAAAACCGGTCCACTCATCTCACCAGCCCTCAGTGCGAATGAGCCATCTTCAAAAGGTTTCTGCATCTGACCTCCTCCAAACACACCCAGATCACCTCCCACTTTTGCCGAGCTGCAGTCGCTAAACGGGGAAGCAAAAGATGCAAAATCTTCTTCTGATTTTATCTTCTGGGTGTAGCCATTTATAATCTTCAGTGCCTCATCTTTGGTCCACGTGATCTTTTCCTGCCTCCACGACAAGGGTCTTCTGGACTGGTTGTGTTTCACCAAGAGATGTGAACATTGTACTTTGCTAGGCTCCCCTTGGCCGTTCTTCCTAATGCTTCTGGGCCATTCCCACTGGCTGGTATTTCTGATGTGGTTGAAGTAATAGACACGGCTGGAGCTGCAGCTCATGTGTTTCTCCCAGCCCGTGGGCAGCTTCTCCTCCACCATCTTCCCTTGGCTGCACCTCCCGCACCGCACACACCTGGCCAGGCCCGGAAAAATCTGTTCCCTCAGCAAATGAGTTACAATAGGCAAGGTACCTATAAGAAACTGTGTCTCTCAAGGGGAAAAACTCTGGGGTTTAGTTCTCTTTTCTAAGATTATGTCAGTGAGGGTTTTTAGTATAAATAAAAAATTATTTTGCTATCACATGCTATTCAATGGAAAAATTTCAGTGAGCCCTACTTCCAAGTTACATCTCATCAGTGATTGTTTGTTTAACAATTTCTCCATAGTGAACTAGACCCAGAATCTTTTGTAATTGATTTGAGCAGAGCGTCAACTCTGCATTTCAGAAGATAGCTGTAAAATTCCACCTCTATCCAAAAATTATTTTTCTAAAGTGAAAAACTGATTTTTCAGTGGATCACTTTATATACCCATAGAAATCTGATACTTTTTTTAAAAAGGTGTTAATTCCTATTAAGTTGTAAAAATTGTATAGAATGTGCACTGATGCATTTTTATTAAAACTATATGAAATTAGAAAGTTGCAGGAAACTTAGAGAAGAGCAATAAAATTAAATTAAGCAAGATGAATGTATTCTTACATGTTTGAAATTTTGTGACTGCTTATAATTTAGAAGAGACACTGCTGTGCACTGAATGAATGCTAGAATGCATAACAATGTGTGCTGTGTACTTGTGAACTGATTAACTACTAGATGAATATACTGGAATATTGCATCTATTTTAGTAGTTCTAATATTTTAAGCATTTTTCTGTTGTTCCTTAACTCCATTAACGAGGCTGTCTGTAAAGTGGTTTACAAAGTATCCTGTATTTATGTTTTGCAATCACTGCGTAAGTGCTTTGGTCTACCAGGACTTTAGGAGTACGCTGCAGTTTGTAGATATATTATGAATTAATCACCCCTTTCCAACTGAGTAGTTAATGGATATTGATCACTGTTTTGTCATGAATTGCAACGTATTCTATCATTTGAATGTTGTTTGTCAAATACTTTTTACAAATTACTGTGCAGGACCTTGTATCACAGCTGGTGTAGTTTAAGGTTTGGACAGAGTCACTGTGAATGAAGCCCTGCTGTGAAATAAAAGTCAAAAGGCATCTTGGCATCCCAACCATTTCCTTGGGAGAAGATTACAGCCTGAGTATGTTGAACTTTATTGCCATGGGCCTCATGACAGTATTCAGAAACATGCATGGCATTTCTGTTAAAGAAACTCAGATGTGCTTAGACGCAAGGGATGGCATTCTTGTGTTTATCAGTATCTTGCAAAAAAAAGTTAAATGCTTTTATGCTTTTGGGGTACAGTAAAAATACAGTGAAGAATGTGTAATTTATGCACATAAAAATTGAGGTTCCTGATTTCCTAAACATAATTTGTTACAAGAAGGAGGAAATGACTAATCTCAACCCTAGACGGAAATGTCTTTATTGAGAAAGGGGGGG
>VYZV01009879.1:0-24517 GCA_013401275.1 Pandion haliaetus | reverse complement strand
AAAAATATTACCTATTTTAAATATGTTTACATTAAGGAGGAAAACTACTAAGAGCTGAATTCTTAGGTAAATGCCTTGCCACATCATGTGGGCCTGTGAGAGAGGTGGATAATCAGGAAGAATTTTGTGGTTTGATTGTTGTTGCCTATCTGTACACCCTCATCAGCCACTAGCTCTAAGACAAGAAGATGCATATTCTCTGAATTTATGACCTGAACAATGTTCTAAACTGATCATCCAATATTTCATTGCCACCAGTGTTCCTGGTTTTGGATGCAGGGCAGAATTTGCCCTAAATATACATTAGATAAGATAGTGAGGATTAGGGGCTATTTCTGTTAATGGGATGGGACTGATTATTATGGTTCCTCACAGCACCTGAAAATACAACTTTTTGTGACTGATGTAGAAATGCATGAAATGCAGACTATTTCACTGCTCATATTATGGTTCTTTTATGAAGTGTGTGAATTTTTCTAGGAAAACTTTGTGTTCTAGTAAGTTATTTCAAATTCTGTGATACTACGGGGGAAGCTGAATAGTTTGCCTGCTGTTTGGAGCAGGGGCTGTCTTTTTATCCATGTTCCGAACCTACAGGAGTTTGCAGTCTTTGCTAAAGTGACCACAGTGCAAAGTAATTGTTAGCAAAAAGAGTTAATAACTAATCAATAAGTGCATGACATTTATTATTAAATCAGTTGTCTCTAAGAGGAATACTCCAAGTTACAAGATAGTTTTCTTCATTTATTTGTTATTTATAGCTTTCTAGATCCATTTATAGAATGTTTTTGGCCTATACCTTACATCTTGCGTTTAATTTTGTTTCTGGTTTGGTCATTCCACAGTCGAAGTATTTCATCAAGCTGGAGTTTT
Source organism: Pandion haliaetus (assembly GCA_013401275.1). Lineage (NCBI taxonomy): Eukaryota > Metazoa > Chordata > Aves > Accipitriformes > Pandionidae > Pandion > Pandion haliaetus. The sequence goes on along the minus strand of VYZV01009879.1, from coordinate 23,644 downwards.
TTCCTCCTGGAGTTTCACATTAACAATATCTTTTTTACTGATAGCCCTGTTCTTAGGATATTTCAGTTATTTTATAGCGTATATTGCTTTCTGAGTCAAAAGCAGATGGTACACAAATGGCATCTTTAATGTTTTTCTGCCAGATCTGAGTTTCCTTCCAGAAGGTTGAAAAATAATTCTTTGCAGTTGTTTTCAATATTTCTATAGTACAATAACACGTTTTGGTTTGTTTTTTTTTTAACAGGATTGCACATTCTTCACTCGGAAAGAAATACTGCGGTAAGTAAACTGTATTAAATTCTGCCTTCGTGATACGTGTGAAGGGACTAAATCTTTTTTCTGATTTGTGAGGAAATCAGATAAAGCCAGTTATTTTGCATGAATGAATGAGTGTAGGATTGGAATCAAGGTACACTCATAATATGTAAATGTATATAAGGAAACAGATGGTGATTAGCTTAATGTCAATATCATAGACTTTTTCTAGGGATAAGCCATTGAACCGTTGAGAGCCAGTGACTTTTTATGAAAGGAATTTGCTGCTTTTCTGCTCAGTTAGAGCAATGACAGCACATCTTTCAGTCAGTACAGGTTTTGGTATGGACTTAAGTGTGGGGAAAACTAGTGGAACTTAAGCTGCAGAGCACTGAGAATGTTTGTTTCTGTACAAAACTCTCCCTACAGAAAGTCACAGGGATTGGGATCACTGTTGGCAATCGAAGGGACTTGTTTTTTTTGGGGGAGTGATGGATTGAGCCAAACTGAAGTAATTTCTGCCTGTGTCTATACTGACTTCTTGTCCTGGATCCTGCCATGGATTCTTGATCTTCTGACCATTCAGATTAAGGATCTGGAAAAGTATGACGTAGATCCTCTCCTGTCAATACACCTGTTGTTTTTCCTGAGGATTTTTGCCCCATTAGGGAGTAAGAATAAATCTGTGGTTGGTATCTAGACCTGGGAGTGCATAATGCTTCAGGATTCCCACATCTGAGTAACTTCTCAGACATAAGAAGCTTTTGTTTTCATAAACATTGGGAATGGCTTTGTGATAAAAAATAGACATAGTGTCCTGGTTCTTTGCCTCTATTCTGTTGCTGTAAACCTCCGTAAGACTGGTGTTCAGTGACTCTGTCAAGGCAAAAACTAATGGCATGGCTTTGTGCGGGGTGCTTTATTTTTTTATGGAAAAATAGAGGTGGTATTTAAGTTAATTTCTTGCATACCTTGTTCTCATTAGTCACAGAGGAATGACGTGCTCACTCCGCAGCAGTGCACAACATCAGGGAGACCACTGTGCACTAAGAACATAAGAACCAGGATTTAATTTGGTTCAGGTCCCTCTTACGTAACTGTTACAGTCTACAATTTAGTCACATTGCTGAAGTGCATTTTCATGATACATAGCGGTGTGACTGAATGAGTCAGAATGTGTGCAGTGAGTGGGTGATAGCTGGCCCACAGATAAGCTAAGCTTTAATGCAGGTTGGCTCCAACAGAGATACTGGTGTCTTCAAAGCGAGTCAAGGCTTCACAAAAGTGAATTACCATACCATGGTTGAAACTTCTTTAGCAAAGCATTCCTCAGCTGTGAACCTCTAGGAATGCTGCATAACTGTTAGCTATACAGAGGTGTCATACTGTGTTTGTGGTACCCTACAAAAAGTCATGCAGCTTAAAAATGAATGGTTGTTAGATGTTATGTGAGGGTTGCAATGTTGTTAGTTCTGCTTGAGAACACTGACTTTGGCAATAATGGGATTTGTTATCACAATTCATTCAGAAAAGCAGCTGTGAGTCCAAAATAACAGGGACTTTGTGGTTTAGACATCAGAAGTGATTTGGTGATACTCCTATACTGTCACTAGTTCCAGCAGCTGGATATGGAATAAAAAATGTCCCTGGGTAGCTACCAAATCTCAGATAGATACATTATATAGCCAGAAGAAAAAAGCCCTAATGGTTTAGTGTAATTTCCTGTATAAAACAGACCTCTAGGCACCTTCTAAGTCTTTTAAAAATCAACAACTACTGTTCTGTTTCACAGGGCTACCTTGATACACAAGTTCTGAAATAAGTTTGTTTGGATTGAATGAACTGAAAGAATTGCTTTACATTACTAAAATCCCCTTGAAACTCAGAATTGTTAAAAGCTTTATAAACAGTGAATTACTTGTTTGTACTGTGTTTCTATGAGGGAAATAATTACGAATTAAGGATTTTACATATTATGTAAGTTAAGGTTCTCTTTGTCCCTTTGAATACCTGATCTAATAGGAGAATTTGGACTCTTTCAGGGGAAGTGATTTGTAAACTGTGATACTGTGTCATCTTGCTCCAAGGAGTAATTTCTTTTTCTCCTTTGGAATAATCTCTAAGGAAATACTGGAATTAGCCTGAAAGAATCATTGATTTATATGTGTCGTGGTTTCGGTTTCAGCCCAGCTGGTAACAAAGCACCACGAAGCCGCTCACTCACCCCCCACCCCCACGCCTGGCCACGTTGGGATGAGGAGAAAATCCAAAGGCAGGCTCGTGGGTCGAGACAAGGAAAGGGGGGGATCACTCCCCACTTATGGTCCCGGGCAAAAGACAGGCTCAACTTGGGGAAGAAACAAAATCCATTGAATTTACTACCAATCAAATAAAAAACAAGGGTATTAGGAAGGGAAATGAAACATCAGAACACCTCCCCCCACCCCTTCCGCCTTCCCGGCTCAGCTCCATTCCCGGTTCTCTCTCCCTCCTCTCCCCGGCGGCACAGGGGAACAGGGGTCAGCTCGCCACACCTTGTGTCTGCCGCTCCTTTCCTCAGGGGGAAGATTCCTCACTCGTCCCCTGCTCCACCGTGGGGTCCCTCCCACGGGAGACAGTCCTTCACCAACTTCTCCAACGTGGTTCCTTTCCGCGGGCTTCAGTTCTTCCCGAACTTCCCTGGCGCAGGTCCTTTCTGCAGGCTGCTCTCCAGTCTCACACTGCTCCAGCGTGGACTTTCCCATGGAGTTACTGCCATCTTTGGGAGCCTCGGCTCCACCATGGACCTCCCTGGGCTGCAGGGGGACAGCCTTCCGTCTCCCCACGGGCTGCAGGGCCATCAGCCTCCTCAGGCGCCCCTCCTCCCCCTCCTTCTTCACTGACCTCGGTATCGGCAGAGGGGTTCCTCTCACGTTCCCCAATCCCCCACACTGCCGGTTCCCCTTCTTAAATCTGTTCTCCCAGAGGCGCTCTCACCGTCGCTGATGGGGTTGGCCTGGGCCAGAGGCGGGTCCGACTTTTTGGAGCCAGGGGAGCTTCCAGCAGCTTCTCACAGGAGCCACCTCTGCAGCCCCCTCCCCCACGACTAAAGAAAACTGTGCCACACAAACCTATAACAGTATGGCAAGAAGAAAAGTGGATTTTGGTACTTGTACACCTAAAATAATTCCAGAAGAAAATCTGTGGACAAATGGGAAGCCTAAAATGTGCACTACAGGCCCAATTTAAAGAGTATGACATAAAATGTGACCAATTTTATAGCAAGACTAACATTGGTGGGGGGAGAATGGACTCAGAACTGTAAAATGCTGATGAAAGAAAGGAAATAAGGAATGAAACAACTCCACAGAAGTTGTAATTAGGGAACTGCTGAATCTGAAAAGGCAAACTTTTTTTTTTAATCTGGAAAACAACATTTCCAACCTGTGAATTTGAACTATCATGTGCAACTGAGAAAATACAGAAAGTGTACTTAGAAAAATACACTGCAGATTTCAAAAAAAGGTATTCTGAAGTACGGAAATCAGAAGATGTCATTGTATGGTAGGCAAACAGGAATTTACACTATTGCAAAATCTGGCTATGAAATAGAGTCAGCAGGTTCTGTTCTCTTTTTCTGGGTTGCAGTGGATAAAACAATACTTGTAGAGAATGAGTTAGCAATGTGCAGCTTTGACAATCAGATAAAAACTGGCTGAAATTAAGAGAAGTTTCTGTATGGAATTGTCAAAAAAATTTATGTGCATGCTTTGGTTTTTCTTGGCATGTGAGGCTGAGATAGAACTTAGGTTGAATTTTGATATCAGGGCACTGAAGACAATGTTTTGGAACATTCTAAAAATCACAACAATAAATGAACTGGATTTGCAAATATTTTTTATGTAACAGTATTCTGGGGTTGATTTTTGGTGTATGCCATGTCCAAAAGCTAGGACTGTATTGCACACAGGACCTTCGGTAATGGTAAAAACGGATCATAATTTATTTCAGTCAGAGCACTCCATTGTCTGCAGGACCGCTGGCAGCATAAAGGACTACCTGAGTAGAAATGGATCTTTATTTCCTCTTTGATTTAGGCAGATTGCGCAGTACTACAAATTCCACAGTGCTGGACAGAACACTACATGTATGTCTTTCAAGACTGTCATTTGCAACTACCTTTGCAGACAGATGATTTGTAATCTTTTTTCCTTGCGTGGGAAGTGTGACATAGAGCAGAGGAGGTCACTGTACTTCATAGGCCTTGGTGATAAAGGAAGCAGCATTGAAATTGTGGAAAAGATTCTCCTGCTATTCGAGAACAAGCGGATGCTTTTCTGTCTAAGAAAGTTTGATATGGGGACTATGGGTGGGGTAGGGACCAGGGATTTGGAAGCTCCTGATTACTTTCTTACTCTGTCACTAGTGTATGTGAGCAACTGAGCACCTTTGACAAATTGCCACTGTAATTTGTCTGTGTTACCTACACTTAGTATTTCTGTGCCTTTTAAGTATGAGGATAATATTTCTTTTGTCTTGTCTGTTTTGATTACAACCTCTGCCTGGTAAGGATTATTTGAACTATTTTTACATGCAGCATGCTAAAAGTGATCTTGGTTGTAGCTTTTACATTTTAGGGTAGTGAAAAAGCTGCTCTTAATTTTTTTTTTGTTTTGGTTTTTGAGGCTTATGGTGTCTGAGAGGTGTTATTGTCACCTGCTACACCTGGTCATTTAAATAGAACAATTAAAGAACAGTGAAGTGTTGAATGTGGCACATGGTATTTAAGTTAAAATAACCCTGATAATTTGGGGGTTTGGGTTTTTTGGTTTTTTTTTTTTTTTCAGTGAGTGCTGTTTCTCTAAAAAGCATAGAAATGTAAATAAAGAGTTTTGTCTTGGTTTGCATTTCTCTCTTCAGTAACATAAAAGGGCACGAGTGATGCCAATGATAATGCCCAAGATTGTTGTAATTTATTGTGAAATAGAAGTGTAGCTTCTTCCAATAAGAAACATGTAATGGACCTCAGCCTGAGTACTGTGAAAGCCTAATAATACATTTTGTATTTCATAACTGAAGTTGTAAGGAAACAAACAATTTTCTGAGAAGAGAGCAAAGCATAAATTATATTATTTATCTTAGGATAAAGAAAACTTTTCTGCTTATGGGTTCTGTATGGGAGGTAAGGGAGCCATTGCCTGCATGAGTTTGCACCTTATCTGTATCAAGAAGAGCAAACCCAAAAATACTTATGAGAAACAGTGATTTGTGAAAAATTCATATTCTTGGGGTAAGGGATTAGGTTAATGGATGGTGAAAAAATAGATGCTCTGTTTGACAAGTACACTCTACAAAGCTGAATATTAATGTTTGATTGTAAAATGCTTAGAAGACTAAAATCAGGGGAGTAGTTCTGTAACGGCCTAAAATCATGGGAGAAGGAATATTTACTTGGAATCATTGTATTTCCTCTTCTGCCTTATCCTCACAGTGTGATGTTTCTGCTTATTGGGAACCTCTATACATAATCAGTTTATGATATGGCAGATAGTAATACAATCAATAGCCTTTATTTACTGTATGTAAACTATTGAATACCAATTACTGGCTAAGGAATAGAGTAGAATCAAGAGGTACTTCTGCATATCTGAAGTGAAGTTTTACTGAGGGGGAACAAAATGGATTATGACCCCCTCAGTAATTAGCACTTAGCTGATTTACCATGTCCCTACCTCAGTTAAGAGGGAAGTACGTACTGTTGTGTGTTTCTGTATGCACTGCAGAATGCTCTCAGATGTGATATGAAGGAAGTGCAGGTCCAGTTCTGTTTAGGCTGAACTGAATTTCTTGCGCAGCTGTGAAATTTGGTGAGACAATCCAGCAAGGAGTAACCTTCCAAACAACAACAACAAAAAGTTAATAGTTTTTTGGCTGAAGTCAGTGACCCTGGCTGACTCACCATCCATTTGTATGAGTGTTAGTGAGGACACAAGGGAAGGGGCACAGTTGTGTGGGTGGGGATGAAGGGATGAATACGGCAGCTCCAATTTAGATTGATTTAAGCTGATGTAAAACCAGCATGAGATTGCAGTTAGGTGAAATGGGCTAAGTGTTTTTAGCTGTCCCTACAAGAAAAGTAGCCCATCAAAAAGCCCGAACAACCACAAATCTATTTTCTGCTGGCTTAATGAGCTGAATCAGCTCTCTGAGCGATCAGATGAGTGCTGAAGCTGGCACAAGAGCTGGAGTGAGCAAATGCAACTGAAAATGAGGAAGGGAGAGGAGAGCAAGACTTAGCATTTCTGTACCAGTAAGGTCTTAGATTGGCTTAGTCTAACTTGAGCGTGTAAGGCTTTGGTACTAGCATCAACTTAAGTCAACATAAATGCAGGCTGTGGTCAAAGGGGTTGAGGACACATTCTCTTGATTGATAATCTGAGTGTGGATAACTTGCAAATTATCAGGAAATAGAATTTAAGAATTCAAGATGAAGAAGAGATGAACACAGAATAATGAAAATGGATCTAGGAAAAAAATTAAGTTAGACTGCAGCAGAGGCAAGCATGCCTGGTGAAAGAGAAAAATAGAAATCATAGATCATTATCGGTGTTTGATAGCTATTTATCACCAGAAAACCTAAATACACTCTTAAGTCTTTATAAAAAGATGGTTAATTTTGAAAAGTGCTTAACACAACTAAGACGATTTGCTTATGGGCCCAGGGCAAGAACATGTTAAAGAATGCTGGGTAATGTAGACATATTTGTTATCACTGACTCAAAACATTATCTAAAATACAGGACATATGACAAATTCTGAGAGTTGTCACTGATTTCATTGGTAGGTATGTGTTAGGGCTTTGAAAACATGCCCTACTTTTCTTATGGAGAATGTGGAAATTAGACCAGTGTGTATAACTTCAGGACACAACTTCGGTGCGTGGAAAGATGCCAGAACACACTGGTAGACAATCAGTTTGTAAGTGCCTAGAACATAATACCTGCATAGAGGCAGTCCCTGTGGGTTTGTTAAAAGCAAATCTCTTCCTCTGAGTGGCTGCTCTTGTGGATAAGAGAAAAGCAACAGATGCAACATATCTTTATTTTGGCAAAGCCTTTTATATATTCCTCTGTGTGTTAGTCCTTTTCTACCTGTCTAGGTGCGCTAGCCTCTTGGCTAAGGTGCTATTGAACGTACTTAGAAAATTTCTAAGAATAGTAAGAAACATTGAGGTGAAGAGGGTTGCAGACACTATGAAGATCAAGATTAGCTTTTTCAACAGTGCTCAGTATATTAGAGAAATTATTAGATCCAAAATGAGCAACAGGAAATTCACACAGTTGAGTATTAAGAGCTGAGAAAAATTTGCAAGCGCAGACAGTAGCGTAGCAAAAAAATAAATGGGGCAGAGGATTAGTTGATCTAAGCCAAGTGAGCATAATTTTAACAAACACCCCCCAGCCCCTGATGCTCTTGCAAAAAAGGGAAATGTAGTTATGGGATGCATTAACCTCAGCGTTTTCTATAAAATGGGAGAATTCCATTCCAGTCAGCATTGTTGGGACCTCAGTAGGAATAGGCTGTTCAGGTTTGGGCATCACCATTCAGAAAAGATTTGTTGTACTGGAAAACGTCCAGTAAAGAGAAACAAGGATAGGAGGAAAAAATGACACGCGAAGAAAGGTTGGAAAAACACTTTATTCATAGCAATGAATCTGTTTATATAACATGCTTCACTTGCGATTGTAAATGGGAACAAATGGTTGTTGTCTTTTATAAGGCAGTATTTCTCTTACTCAGTTTTGTAAATCTGATTTTCTAGCAGACAAGCTTTTGCTCCAGTAATAATGCTTATCTGCTAGCCAGCCCATCTGTTTCTATTTCTCCCTGTAGACTAGTACAATTTGGCAAATACCCAAGCCTTCATACACAGGTGTTCTTGGATGTCTGTCCTAGCCAAAAAGCACAAAATCTGTAAATTAAAGTTGTATAGCTTGAGACTGATTTAACCTAGCTAAACAACTGCTGGGGCAATATGACACTAAATTACCAAGCTGGGCACGCTCTGGACAGTCAACAAACCTTTGAATCTTTTTGTAGAAGAAAATTAGCAATTCTGTTGCATTCTCTCCTCTGCCTGTTTCTTGGCAAGTTTTTGAGGGATGAAAGGTGAGGCGCAGAGGAGCCCTTCTAGCCAGTCCAGCTGTATGCTGGATTTTAAATCTAAAACCTGCCTGAGAGTTAAGCTGGGGAGATAAGCAGTGTTTTCCTCCAAGTATCTAGAAAGCCTTCCTTATAAGGGAGCAAATGCAGCAAACTTCTTGAGATGCATCTCCCTGTGGAGCAAGTTGCTGTGCAAATGGAGGGAGTGGTTAGAACACAGCTCCTGGTTTTTCTAACAAATCCCATCTTTCAAAAAGTTTGGGGTTCGTATGCAGAAAGGGGAGATTCCTATATTGTCAACTTTGGGGGGGAAAAAAAGTGTTTGCCAGGAGAATAAAGTTTGGGGGAACTCTGTACTCTTGGGAACCTTCCTGAATTTTGTGCAAGAAACTCCGTACAGAAGAGCATATATCCTGAAGCTACTATTGATCTTCTTGTTAATTATATTTCTGTTCTTGTTGCTAACAATGTTTTTATATACTCTATGAGTGAAGGAAAAAGGCTTTTAGACAATTCCTGCATCTCCTGTCCTGTAAAGCTTTCCTTTATTACATTTTAGTCAGGTTGCACCTGTTTTGCTAGGCTCAGGTGAGGACAAAGTCATTCTCAGTGTTGATCTGTATGGAATCTGGAGTACTGGTGTCCTGTGTCCAGTTCTGGGCTCCCCAGTACAGGATGGATATGGAGCTACTGGATAGAGTCTGGCAAAGGGCCACCAAGCTGGTTAAGAGGCTGGAGAATCTCTCATGTGAGGAAAGGCTGAGAGAGCTGGCATCTGGAGGGTACAAAGAAGATGGAGCCTGGTGACAGGACAAGGGGCAGTGAGTACGAACTGAAACGTAGGAGGTCCTGTCTGAACATAACGAAACGCTTTTTTTGTTGTTTTTTCTTTTTTTTAGTCTGCCCAGAGAGGTTGTGGACTCCCCATCCTTGGAGATACTCAAAAGCAATCTGGACATGGTCCTGGGCAGCCTGCTGTAGGTGCCCCTGCTTGGCAGGGAGTTGGACCAGATAATGTCTGGAGGTCCCTTGCAACCTCAATCATTCTGTGATTCTTTGAATCACCGGCAGAAAAGAGGCCTGTGAGCAGGCTTTTCAGTGGTGCTTCAAGGAAGAAAAAATACTATAAACTGCTTTTATCTATACTTACTGTGCGTCATGTAGTTCTGTGAACAGCAGAGTTACCTGTATTGAAAGGCAGAGCTTTCCTAGGTATGACGAGATCTTTTAGAACAATTTTATTATAAATTATCTGTCAAGAACATTTCTCATGCAGAATTTCTTTTTAATTTTACTGCAGATGGTTTAGGAGGGTATGTATTTAGTATTGTCTTGGATTAATTTGTACTACTTCATTTTGCATTGCAGAGGTGGAAGAACAATTGACATGTTAACTAAAAGCTGGCAGACGGCTCATCTATCCACCTTTTCCTCTTATGCTGCCTTTTTATAAATCTGATTTCTGTGTCCACTTATTGTGTTTTATTGATGTAATGAAAAATAACTTCAACTGGAAAGCATAGAAGGGACAAGGCATATCAGCAACAGAAATGTAACAGAATTCCTTCACCTTTCAGCATTTCTTGCTTGTGTTTCTCACTATTCTTTGTTCTTTATTATTCTTTGTTCTTTATCCTTTTGTCAAAGTGTGGTGATTTAGTGAGTTGTGGTTCCAGTGTCTATCTGACATCCCTGGCTGGTGCCTTCAGGTGTGGCATCAAGTTTCTTACCAGTTTGGTTTCAGCTTCATTTGGGAGACCCCTTTCTCTAATAGACTGTTCTAAACTCTTGCAATCATTGGAGGCAATAATTCACTGAGGAATTGCTGCAGCACTGAGACACTTTAGTTACCGTGTGCAACATTTAACTGTTATTGCAAAAGCAGTTTGTGAACGTATGGCATAAATCTGAGACCCTGAAAGTACTTTCCTTATCATTTGCAGGCAGCCCTGAAGGTCCCTCCTTCCTCAGTTTCTCAGCCCCAGATTAAAGAACCTCCTTCTCTTTCGGCTATGGCAACTTTTTCTCTCTGTGTGGTAGACTTACAGATACAGGTCTGTCTGGACCTGCTCCCCAGCTCTGTGATCACATGTTTGCCCATCTACTATAATGGCACTATAGGACAAGAGAGTATGTGCACCTCAACAATTTGCATTTGTAGGGGGCTCAGCCTCTGTGGCATCAGTTGTAAATCAGTTCCTATCAGCGTCTTTGCATCACCGCGTTGCATTCTTCCCTGCAGTCTGTGCAATCTGATCTTGAATGCTGTTGCTTCTTTGCTTCCAGCCGTCTGTGTCTCCAGGGTCTCAGAAGGACTGATTGTTCAGATCTGTCCTTTTGCAGGGCTCTGGAGGGACTTGTCAGCGCTCCTGCTGGTCTATAGAGTGGTGACTTCTCTGCATATTGCAAGAAGTCCTTCTATAGCTGTTCTGTTCAACTCTGGCAACTGGACAAGACCCTATAGCTTTGATTGTGGTGAATAACTGAAAGTGCAACTGAATGGCAACAGAGCGCTTCTCTGGACCTGCTGCTGACATAGTTTATTCCATTTTGTACAGTCAGTCTCTGGTCAGGTCATGCCACGACTCTTATGAACTCCTTGAGGGACTGTCCATTAGCACTCACTGCTTTGCTTCACTGTTCCAGTTAAGCCATTTTGCTATTTATTTTCTGTGAATATGCAGAGCAATCTAGTATTTACTCTTTGGGGTGGTCTTGATTGTAATGCTGAAGTCTTTGAATGCATTCCTGTTACTTAGGAATAAATAGGATATATATTGCTGAATAAAAATGTTTTCCCTTTACAACATAAATCAAGTGATTGATACTATGAAGGCAAGACCAGAGTTGGTGAGATGTTTGGTAGGTTCTACCACTTTAAAGCCTCTACTTATTTCTAGTCAATGAGCCATTACAAGCTTTTATCTGTTGTTTTCAGGTCTCCTTTAGTACAGAGTTCTTATTACAAAGGCAGCCCAGCCAGCTGTAATGTGTTGTCACTACAGTTAATGGTGGTGATTTATGTATATCAAGCCAAGGAAGAGCTGCTCTGTGTTTTAACACACCCACTGGTGACCTTGGGTACAATCTCACTTTCTCTCAAAGCTCAATAGCAAATTAAAACATTCGCTCCAGTGTGTAAGCTGGGAAATCTCTTTTTTTTTTCAGGTCTACACAGATATAGCTGGAGGTTCTGAGTTTGGAGACATCCCAGTCAAGCAGTGTGCAGCCACAGTGTGTCCCCCTCAGGATGCTACACCCTAGAGAAATGGGGACAGGCTCTGACCCACCTTTTTTGCCATGTGAAGTACTCACAAGTGGTAGAATTAAAAGCATAAACAAAAAGTAGGCTGTGGAAGCAATACTGTATTATGGGGTTTTTTTTCTGAACACAGCGGTTTTGGTTTTTTGGTGGTTGATGGGCAGCTGAGTTGATTTTAAAACTTCTGTTGCCTACAGGGGTCTTGTTCTGCCCTTACGTAATTGATTAATTCAGTAGAAAAAGTGTACCCTCATTTAGTTGCACAGGCAGTACTGCTGTTGCAACTGCATCAGTTACCTCAAGGTGCCGACTGAAAACTCTTGTTTTTTCAAACGCATCACTTCCTTGAACCTCACTGCAGTTTCTTAAGTGTTAGTGCTTGTGCAAGGCGCGTGGGTGGGCTTGAAATTTCTGCAAGGGCAGATCAGCAGTTTGGTTTTAGACTGCATTAAAGTGATACTGAATCAGAGCCTTAGTCCTTGGATATAGTACATTAAGCTTAAACCTATACCAAAATCTGTGGGGACAGGGCATCATCGGTAAATTAAATTTGTCATCAAACTTGTCACTATATTCCCTCCCACCCTCATCTGTGGGAGGGAAGACACTAGTGAACACTGCCAGCTTTTCCTCTCCTTGTTCCATGCAGAGTAAATAAGGCATCCTGACAACAGAGAGCACATCCAGGAATGGGAAAATGCTTCTGCATGCATCCAGGAGAATTTTTTGAGGCAAATATCACTGCAGGATATGTAGTTGCTACTGCAAAGACACTGAGGCTGGTTGTAGGTCCTGGGCTTCTCAATATACATACTGGTCTGTATTTGGTAATGGCAGCCTTTCCAAATAGTTTCTGTGACTAGGGCAGATAGCTAAAGCAGCTTTAGGTTATTTTCAGGTATGCTTCTTGTTGAGGGGCATGCTGAGTAAAAGGACAAAACGCCTTTCCTTTCTAGGTCACAACTGTTACTGATGTCTTCGAGTCACCTGAAGTGCCTTCCACTCCTGTAAGAACAGGAGAAGTATAAGAGCCTCTACCACAGAGGTTTATTTTATATTTACAGTTAGTAATTAATGTTATTGAGAGATATGTCAGAACAGTCAGTAATCTGTACGGTCCCAATTGGTGCAGCATTTGGGAGATGATTACTGAGTCTGACTCATAGTATTTGTTACAGTACTTGGTCCACGTATGGTAGCAGTATGACAAATTGATGTAGTGATGTATTGCATAAAGGCAGGAGGGACATGGGTGTAAATAACCCTTTTGTCTGCCAGTCTTTACGTTGTGTTATAGAATAATTGATCAGAAAGGCATTTAGTTTCCTTGCCAAAAAGTACTCACCCAGTGTAATGTAGGTTACTCAAGTAAACAGAAGTGTTGCTGAAACTCATGCAAAAGGAACTGTGTTTCACTCTGATACGTGGCTTTCTCAGAATCCTGTAAGAGGCTGAGGCAGCTCTGTTATTTTCTCAAACTGTTTTCTACAAAATCTGGTCATTTGAGAGACTGGCAATACAGTTCGTCATAAAACAGTGCATGGTGTCCCTGAAGAACTTTCCAGAATGAAGAACTTTCAGTGGGAAAAGGTGTTACTTTTGTTGTTGTTCAGTTGGTTGGGTTTTTTGTTTGCTTGTTTTATTATAAAGGACAATGGAGCTTGTGCAAGATACTGTATGCTGGTTTTGGAACATAAGCTAGAGAACTCGTATGGCCTTTTTTATTGTGATACTAACTAATCATGCCATGTAATAAGGCTATCACAAATAGAGTTGCAGGATTCTTGCAGATAAAAGCATGTGAAAGACTATTTTATTGCTGTAATTTAGTTTGCAGGAGTTGGATCAGGGCCACTTCCTACAGATTCATTTGGATGCTTTAGTGTGAAATGCACTCCGGTGGAAAGCTCTTATACCTACAGATCTTCGAGAGATTTGGTGAATTAGTGGAAGAGTGTGGGGGAAGAGAACAGGATATCAGAGCTGCCCTCAGATATGCTGTTAATTACTTGCATATTTCTGTGTCCGTCTGCCTTCCAGCTAATTCTAGCAGAGTCCTGCTGAGCCTGAGGCAGTGTGCTGGAAGGCTATCTAGTTACTAGTGCCTGGCAACTCCTTTCTGCTCACCTTCAGAGGTAAAAGAAGGACTTAACTTTAAATGGATGGACTGGGAACATATTAACAGATTTCTGTAAAAATAAGTACTGTCTGCATTGTGGATGTTTCTGAATAAAACACAGGTGTTAACATGTATAGGTAGGGACATACATAGGTTACAGTAAATATGTTTGGCAGGGGGAGTTGTTTTCTTGCTTTGTTTTTTTTTTTTCCCCACCTCCTGACCATGGTCATGCATTTCCCTTTCTGATTCTAAAAATTGAGTTCTGTCAGCAAGTGTGTTGTTCAACTCAGTGCTTCTGGCTGTAACTCCTTTCAGAAAGGAAACAGGAATTAGTTCCATTATAATCTGTGGTAGCACACTAAAGGAATGTGGTTTTATTCTGTGTCCTTTGGTAATGTTTTTAGCTAAAATCTAATCCCTTCTAAGGGATGTTTTGAATATTTTCTTAGAGATGCTTTCTGAAAGGAGTGTTTTTACATTGTATGGAGATGTAAATGTGCTAGGGTAGTATGATTTTTCTTGAAGGAGTTGCAAAAACTATGTCTGAAGTAGTAGGAAAAGCACAATCAGAGAGAATGCCCTGGTGCCATCAGGTGGACACACTGTAGGTGCCGTTGTCCACAGTAAAATAGGCATGCTTTTGTTGGCCTTATACTAGAAGACACAAATTAGTTGATTTCTGTAGGACAAGAAAGGCAGTTCTAAGATCCAATACAAAACCTAACTGCTCTGTTGAGTGCTTTGCAATTAACACCACAATACCTTCCAGTTGAAAAATTGGATCCTTCTTTCAGCTACTGGAGAGTTTGGATTGACTTGAGTATATATAGGTTCTTTTAATTTCTGTGGACAAGATGGTGAATTCTGTCGGCAAGAAATGATGGGTTTGCTTTGCACTGATATTGCATATTATAAAGAGACTAAACCCTTGTCCCGAGAAAAGGAATGTCATTAAGCAGCTGGTTAGAGCTGTGGCTGTGTCCTCTTTGATCTCTGTCCCTCTAAGCCTCCATCATTGAAGTAAGACTTGCTTCACAGCAAATGGCATCTGGGGGACAGCCCTGCAACCTGTCATGTGCCTTACAAGGGTATTTCTTGTGTTAGAATAATATTGCTTGCTCTGTAGATATTGTTTCAAAATTTCTTACTTAATTTGGTGAGCATCGTAAGAAGCTTTAGTATTTTTATAAAAATAGTACTGAGTACCAGATCACTGAGAGTCACAGTGGTGACAATAAAGTGCTTCTGTATGTACCTGTAATGAGTACTTTTTATTTGTTATCTTGGTATTCAGTCTGTATTGTGTAGCACTCTGTTATTCCCAGTACTAAAACAACTTCAAATTCACTGTTGTGGCTGTTTCTTTTGTTACTATTAACAGGTGATATTCTTGTGATACGCTTGTATTTCAGTAACAGATACTTTCCCACATTTTTAGACTTGTCACATGTTTGTTCCCAGTAGAAATTGACCCAGCTTTTTTTTTTCCACAATCAAGAGGTTTGTTAAGAGTTCTTTATTGAAAACTAAGAGAAATTCCATACCTTGCATTTTAGATTAATATAACAAGCATAGAAAACTACGAAACACAGATCACTTTATTCCAATCCCTTTTGTGTCTTCTGAAGGACGTTATGGAGAGCTCCTTTAGGATGCCCAGCTCAGTGTCTGTATTCATGATCCTGTTGGAGGAGGCAGAGCAAGGACAGCAAAGTCTTAATACTAGAGAAAGTAGAGAAGAAAATCTTTGCAGTTAAAATAGGTAGGCATTGCCAGCTAGCATGTTTTGAAATGTTGCCCACAATGGTCAAGCCATTCCAATGATGAATGCTTTGTTTTCATGAAGACTAGAACACCATTTCAGTATTCTAGCTTTTAAAAAAAATCCTTAGATGGATATTTGATTTGAAAGGTTTGCTTTCCTGTAAGTGCTTTAAAGCTGTTTTGTTTTTTTTTGTTGTATTTAAGGGCATCTTTGCAGCTGCTGTTTACTGCAGAGAAATTAGCTGCTTGAGTGGGAAATGGCTATTGCATCTTGAATTACACAGTATTTATGAAATGTCAGGGTGAGCTGTGGTAAGCAGCTGTAATATGCTTAGGTCAGTAGATACTTAATTTCCTGTATGATATATCTCTGGACAGTGTGAAGACATTAGTTTCCTAAGCTCCAGACAAAACATGTTTGTGTTCCATTTCATGTGTTCTTTGTCACATATCATAATCATGACCAAAGACATGCTGAGAAAAGAGATGCCTGTACATTATTTTCTCCTAGTTTTTTAAATTAATTACCCACATTAATCTGAAATAGCTGCATTGCATGTGGGGCTGACTGAGGGGTTGCTGAAGCTAAAGTTGGAAAGATAAAGGGGTTGGTGAGGCATTACTTCCTGTATTAGTGTTTTTTTTCTGTTCTGCTGTTTAAAACATGTTAATCTCTCTTTGTAATGGTTAGTGTATCTAGTAAGCAGGCAGGATTTTTTTGTTAAAATACAAATAAGACACAAAATAATAAATAGAGCTTTTAAATAATTGTAAGTAGTACATGTGACCTAATGAGAGACCAGAATACTTTGTGTTAGTATATAAGACATGGCAAAACACTTTCTGCCCTAAGCAGTTCGTGTATTAGGTGTAAGACAAAATTTTCACATATGATAAAAATTACATTTTATAGTACGTGACATTTTCTAAGTTTTCTGTGAACAGCAACTACCTTATCTTCCTTCCTCTTCTTTTTACGTATCTGGTATTTCCTAGAGAACTGGCCGGTCATACATTCACGCTAAATATATTGATCTCTGACTAATCTTTGAGCACTAGGGTACAGGTGTTCCCTCTCCAACCTTTTTGCACTGTTATTTGACAGAGTCTTGGATTCTAGATATTTGTCCGCTAGAATATCACTAGAATCACAGAATTAATCTCTTCAGTATATTAATTGCTTCTAGACGGGTAATGTTTTTTAGCAGGCAATTTCTGTCTGTAGTTTGTTTGAGAGCTCAAAACCTGAGATCTGTTGGTCAGTTTTTGAATTGGGTACCCGTTTTACTTGAAATGTTTCTATTCCTAGTTTGAGTGAGCATCCCAGTGAGAATGAATGTGCTAAGATAGTTTTAAAATTTAAATCCTGCTTAATTTGATGTTTTCTTTACAGATAGCTGTTTTCTCTTGGCTTTTGGGCTATGCTTTTGCACACGTTTGCTAGCATATTTGGAAACTGCAAATAAAGGGTGGGATTAACACTTGTTAAATTAATTCAATTAACAGTTGGAAGTTATGCTGTAGAAACATTTGTGCAGTCTTTGCCCAGGTTGTGTGTGAGACTGAGATAGTTTTTATGGTTTACTGGTATTCAGCTTCTGAACCTTTAGAAACATCAATGTGTTTTATGGCCTTTGACTCTTCCTTTCCCAGCTCCCCTACAAAACTGTGACATAATACTGTTAGCATGATAAGCAAGCTTTAGAGAGTGAAACTACTTTTATGAATGTTTGACTTGCATCTCTCAGGAAAAACACTTGTTTATTGCCTTAAAAATAGTTTGGTGAATAAGCTGTGCCAAGAATGAAACAAAAGTATGTAAAATGTAATGAAGTGGAAGTGGTGTTCGTGTCAGCCAGTGCTAGAATTGTAAGGCTAAATGTGCTATGTTAGTGAGGCACAGGTAGGAGAAGGGCTTTTTTTAATTGAGAAGTAAGGTCTCCCAAGGATACTGTTGTCTATAGCAGCATAGTTGCATATTGTTTGGCTTTTAAATTCTTTGAGCTGTTAAACAACTTTTTCTTGTGTAGTGCAGATCAACCAATAATCTGCACTGAGATGTGATCCCTGGATTATACTCAGTGTTAGTACATTGGTCCAGGCCTATTTCTTCTGTGCATGTACCTATACAGTCCTTAAATGTTATATACAGGTAGCGTGAAACACGGGTAGTGTGAAACACTACTTAGTTATGCATCTCAAGTTACGTGGGGGTGTTAGTAGCAGTTATGCTGGATACTGTATCAAAGCCCTCTTTTATTCAAAAAGATGGGAGTTTGGTGGGCTCAGACTTGTGCACTAAAAATAATAGAGCTGCAAAACAAATTTGTGTCTGATTACTGTATGAATTGAATTGGTTATTTAAAATTGGTTATTGGCTGTTTTTTTCTGCTTGTTTACAGGTTGCATGGCCGGTACCATGAAATGGCACCAAACGTTGTGCCCATGGACTATACAAAGGACCCAGATGTTAAACTACCTATGCAGCTTATAATAAACATGCCTGAGCTAAAGGTATCACTTCTGACTGCTTACAAACTGTATCTTCTTAAGTTATGTTGCTTATCTGCTGGAGGTTTTGCCAAGTGAGTTTGATATCCCAAAGCAATGTGGCGTGCTGAGGTCTTCCCCTTTCTGTTACTGTTCAAGGGCAAAACCAGCCCCGGAGGCTGGAAAATATTTAGGTGGATGTCTTTCTTGCAGAGATAGTTAAGATAGATATTAAAGGAAATGAGTAGGAAATAAAATTAAATTTAGCAATCTTTCCATTTTGTATATATCGATCCCTTAGAAGCCAGTGGGATCTCTGTGTGAAGAGCCGGAAGAGCTGGTTAGAAATCAGAAGTTCTTATCTCAGTGTGCTGATAGGAAATTTGCTGCAGGTGTGCAGAACATTGTTCAAAAGTAAAGATTTTTCCCCTTTTTTTCTCAGCTGCAAGAGCACAGTAAATACTGTTTTTCTTAATGTCGTGGTTTCAGCCCAGCTGGTAACAAAGCACCACGCAGCGGCTCACTCACCCCCCAACCCCTCGCCTGGCTACGTTGGGATGAGGAGAAAATACAAAGGCAGGCTTGTGGGTCGAGACAAGGACTGGGAGGGATCACTCCCCACTTATGGTCCCGGGCAAAAGACAGGCTCAACTTGGGGAAGAAACAAAATCCATTGAATTTATTACCAATCAAATAAAAAAAACACACAAGGATATTAGGAAGGAAAACCAAACCTCAGAACACCTTCCCCCCACCCCTCCTTCCTTCCCAGCTCAACTCCACTCCTGGTTCTCTCTCCCTCCTCCCCCCGGCAGCACAGGGGAACAGGGGATGGGGGTTGAAGTCAGCTCGCCACACCTTGTGTCTGCCGCTCCTTTCCTCAGGNGGGCCGATCTTCGGTCACACACTGCTCCAGTGCGGTTTTTCCCATGGAGTTACTGCCATCTTTGGGAGCCTCGGCTCCACCATGGACCTCCCTGGGCTGCAGGGGGACAGCCTTCCGTCTCCCCATGGGCTGCAGGGCCATCAGCCTCCTCAGGCGCCCCTCCTCCCCCTCCTTCTTTCACTGACCTCGGTATCGGCAGAGGGGTTCCTCTCACTTTCCAATACCTCCACCCCCTGCCAGTTCCCCTTCTTAAATATGTTCTCCCAGAGGCGCTCCCACCGTCACTGATGGGCTTGGCCTGGGCCAGAGGCAGGTCAGACTCTTTAGAGCCAGGGGAAGCTTCTAGCAGCTTCTCACAGGAGCCACCTCTGCAGCCCCCTCCCCCACTACCGAAGAAAAAATCCCACACCACACAAACCTGTAACACATAATTATCAGGAGTTTTCATTTTTCATGGAGTCATTACATAATAGGAAGTGGAGACACAGTCCATGTAACTGCAAATGGGAGAAGCAGTAGGCATAAAGCAATCAGTGCAAAAAAAATTTAGACAGTATTTGTTTTTATTAATCAGGTCAACAATTGAATGTGGTTTTAACAGTACAAATATGCATTTTTAGCATTTTTTTTTTAAACAGTTCTTTGAATTATGTTGTGTTTGGTCTCATGGT
Organism: Pandion haliaetus; assembly: GCA_013401275.1. Classification (NCBI taxonomy): domain Eukaryota; kingdom Metazoa; phylum Chordata; class Aves; order Accipitriformes; family Pandionidae; genus Pandion; species Pandion haliaetus. The sequence continues at coordinate 4,052 of VYZV01009879.1, read as the reverse complement.
CTATTTTCTTTTTCATGTAAGCAAATTAGTTGACATCTTTACATTACTATCATGTAGAAAGCTATTTGTGATAGTTGCATGAAGTGTTATTAAGCTTTTTAAGAGCAATGCCATAAAAAACTTGTAATTGATGGCCTTCCACTTCATTTTAATTATTCAGAAATTTTTCCTTAATGTTGTAAGATATCGAATATTTTGGGGAAAAAGTACAAGCATAAGCAGTGCTTTAGGAATTCAGTTTGAGAGGAAGTTAAGTCAGCATAAAGTAAAAGATGTTTGAATTAGATTTCAGGTTTAAGTTCACAGAACTTCTTGTTCCTCTAGTACCACACTTACTGCATGTTTGATTTTGAGACAATACCATTTATTGAACACGACGCACATTTCACTCTAAAGAATGTTTAAGTGTTTGACCAGCATTTCATACAAATGGAAGCATTAGAGATGAAACATATATGAGCATTTAATTCAACAGAAGGCCTTTGAAAAGTTTTCATCCTCTGGTTATGACTCTGGTTTACCAGATACCTATGTACAGCTTAGAAATTTGGGTTTCTGAAGAAACTGAGAAATAATTTAGGATTCTTTTTCACAGGAAGCATGGGATTCTTCAGCAAAATCCTAGTATATGTTTATGCTCTTTCTAATGATGAGTTGCCTGTAATAAAGTAGATGAAGAATATGTAGCTAGCTTTTAAGTCCAAAATTACACATAAAAAAATTTATAAATTCCAAGGTTTTATAAATAAAAAAATATGCAAGGAAAACTTTAGACATCTTTAATTCTACCATAAAAGCCATAAATGCCACTGTCAACAACATACATTGAGTTATTAAATATATTAATAGTTAAGGATTTTGGTAGGGCTGTTTTGCTAATGACCTTCCTTAACAATATTACGTAGTATAGGAATAAATTAATACATACCTCACTATTGCTTAAATAGTTACAGAGTTGAAACCTGTGATGTGCTATGAGTTGTTCCTAGAACTTAACAAAATGGTTCTTTCATCATCTGATTGAAAGCTATTCAGCGTTTTAACTCCTAAAGCAGCATAACCTAACCCTAATTAGAATCCAGCTCTAGGTTAGTTTCGTATCAGCTGTGTGCATATTCCAGGTAGGTGTTCTTGGCTGCTATGGGTATAACTGCAGTTCCCTCCTCTACAGCTTGCCAAGTTGACCTTCCTAGCTCACCTCAAATAAAATGAGTGACGTTTAATAAATCATGCAGGTACCATAGTTTAAAAAAAATTCTTCTCATCTTTGCCCATTATGTTACACAGTGCAAAGTAGGAACGGGATACAAAAGTAGTGTAGTTCAAGGTTTCTTTATACATGAACTTTTAGTATCAGCAGCATTCAAGAAAACATAGTTTTTCAACAACATTATGTGTTTAAATATATTGAAATGTCTGTGAAAGAGCCTAAATTACGTGCCTCTATACTTAATGATGAAAAAGTGCATTTAGAGAGGTATTCGTGGAACCTTAAAAGAGGAGGTATAAAGATCTTGCTGTGAAAAGTTCTTTTCAGTTCATTCATTGCATAAAATATCTTATTATATGCTAACCATTCAGATATCTTATAAATATTTCACATAAGTTTTGTATAACACAAATTAGGCAACAGGCAAAATTATTAATACTTCACAAAAATGCCCTGTATTGAGTCCTATTTGGAGATAGCGACAAAGATTTCAAACTTGATTATCTAAAATTAGATTTAAGGCGCAATTAGGCATCAAAATCAGTAGCCTGTGAGAAGTTGCTAGCACAAGCAGACCTAATTAGGCCTTAAGGCTGTATTCTGAAGTATAGTGTTAAATTACTCAATGGAGCTAAAAGTTGGGAATTGGAACGCTTGCTCTAAGTCTTCTTTGTCCTACCTATGAGATCATGGGATCAGATGAATGATACACACAGGTGAATACAGAATGATTATGCACTACTTTTCACAAGGACAAGGAAGTATTGCATGAAATTACAGACAGACAGCTGATGTTATGTGTAAATATATTGAGGAACTCACTGCCACAAGACATTTTGGCAAAGACAGCATTAGTCTTCAAAAATTATTTAAGAGCTTTTATAGAGCAGAATTCCACAGATGGCTATTAAGTTTTATGATTTGGATGTAATATCTAACTCCAGATGTCCCTGAAATGCTCATTGCGTTAGTCTCAGAGTATACTATAGGAAGGATCACTGTGTGTATCTCCCTCTTTTTTTTAAATTCTTGCCTTATCTGCCACTGGTTCCAGTTAGAGTTAGGCTGGTGGGCTGGATGGACTGATAATTATGACAGTTCCCATATTAAAGGGTTTTTTTTCCCCTTAGAAGCAATCCCTAGATCTGTTGGATTTATTCTTAATGCCCCAGTGAGATTTGTCTGAGACGATTTAATCAAAGGACCTGCTCCTAGCAGTTACATGGAACCAGTCATTTGAAGCTTAGCAGCTAGTACAAAAGGAAGAAGATTCTTCACCTTGAAATAGGACTATTTGCGTGACTTCGTGAAGTGCTGTCATGTTGGATGGACATCTGTGTATAAAAATGCAAATTAGCATTGTATGGAATACAATACAACAAAAATTATTTTATAGTCACATAGGTAAGACCATTAGCAAAGTAAACAGTTTTTTTACTAGCTGGCAGGATGAAATAGCATGGGCTTCACAAAGTCTAAATGCATGGGAGTATCTTGAAGTATTCTGATTGTTTTCAGCCATCTGGTATTTTTGCTTATGCCTAAATATTGATTTTTTTATCTCTGTCATAAAATGTATCATCCTCAAGGGTTTTTGATTCATTCATCAATTACTGCAAGTAGTTTTATATCTTTCTGACATGTCTGCAACTCATTCATCACTATAGCATCTTAGGTGCTCGTACTGGCAGTTCTGGTATAGACAATCAGTATTCCTTAAGTTTTATGTTATTATCTCTAGGATCTTGATAGCACAATGTGTGATTCTCTGGCTCAGTTATGTGACTCTGAAGAGTTTAACTGCCAGATCCTGATAGTTGCTTTGTGAAAAATCAAGGCTAAGTTCAGAAAAGAAAGCAAGAAATGATAACCACGGACATTCTTTTTGGCTTCAGTGATACGGGATTGAACACTTAAGGAACAGTTTATTCTGTGAAAGCTTTAGAGATGGGAGACTACTATATTTACAGGACAGCCTGGTACTTAAGCTGAGAGATAAACCAGAAATTTTATACTGGACCATGATTAGATTTTGACATACAGGAGCACATCTCGCTTCCATAGCAATCTTAGGTGGTAATGATAATAGACTTCCTAATAGACTTCCGAAAGTAAAGTGGATCATAATCTATCTTCTAGCACCATATCAAGTCTGTGAGGCTTTCTGACCCTGCTTTAGAAGATGTCTCCAGGGTAATGGAACTTGATTTTATGAAAGTAGCAGGACAAAATTGTGTCATTTTATAATAATTCTCTCCCAAGTCTCATAAGGCTGTGGAAGGACCTTAGAAATATTGCTGTCAAACCACTCATTTTATTTCAGGAATTCTAGCAGTTCACAGAGAAAGTGCATTCAATAGCTAGTGAGCTTGTTTCCAGTAAAATATTAGAGGAGACTAGATCTTCCTCTGTAACTCTTTCAAAACATTGGCACTAACTAAAAGATATTAAAAAGCTACCTAGGATCTGTTATAAACCAGGGTTAATCTTGGTCATGGAGCATTTGCTATTACTTGTGCAGGTGGGGGGCAGGGGAAAAGAGTCTCTCCCCTAGAGTTCATTTTCCAAGCAATCTAGGTAGTAAGGCCAGCTCATACACCAAGGCAAAAAAAAAAATCTTTAACTTTTGCAACTTGACCAGACTGCTAGATAAATCGTTACGGTGTTTTCTTTCTTCAGTAAATTTTCATCAAGGTGAAGACAAAGCCAACGTTTAAAATAGAAATAAATGAACTAAATGTCTGTTGAATTCTAATAAAATTAGTGATAATTTCAATGTACCTGGCTTTTTTCATATACACATTACATTTCTAGTTACTGGCAACATTGAGCTCAATATCAC
>VYZV01009877.1:33302-59618 GCA_013401275.1 Pandion haliaetus | reverse complement strand
GGAGAGGTGGACATAACTTCCCCCACCATCCCCAAACTACTCTCTCTCTAAAAAAAAAAGGTCCCACATTGACCAAATGCTGATACAATGTGTGACTTGATCCCTTAGATTCTTAGTCTTTCTTTAAGCTAGTTTCAACTGAAGCCGCTGATGGTCTTTCTCTAAAGACTGTGGCTAAGCCTTCAGATTTTGGTGTCACTTGCAACTTGCAGTTATTTCCTTAAAAAATAGCTTTAAAAATACTATTATTCCAGAACAAAGTCCAAATAATAACTAGCTGAAAATTAGTATGTATTTACTTAACGATTCACTATTGCTTGAAAAAGATCTTTCGATCATCACATGTATGTATTCATCAGCTAGGCTGTTGTAACCTATCATGTAAATACATAAAGCTTTTAAAATGCATAGTTCAGACTAGACACATACATGACCTGAGGTTTATTAAGATGCAGATTCTTGACACGACTGAGCTCAGAGCTCTTACAGTCTGTTGGGTTGTGATCCACTGAATGAATTTTACCTTCCTTGATTAAGGATCCATTAGGTAGGAACAGTTCCTCCAAAATCATTACACTGTTTTCAGCTTAGAAAGGCTTGAAATTGGCATTAATGAAGTACTGGACTTCTGTGGGAATTTGGTTTGATATGCTGACTGTGCAAGGAATCAGTCTTAAACAAAAATTATTTGGTTGCTTTACAATTCCATCCAACGTTATTCTGAGACAACTGTCTGCTGTCTAGACTAAGAGCATCCAAAATGTTTTTAAGTGGAAATGACTTAGAAGGAGAAGTAGACACAGAGATTTATGTTTCAAGGGCCAGATTCTGCCAAACTCAAGGACTTTGGCATAAGCATCCTTCATATTTTAAGGCGAAAAATTCCCCTTCTCCTGGGAAAAGACATTTCCAGGCTGTATGGACATCAAAACACCCAAAGAACATGAGAAACAGGAGTAAGACATGATATCTAGAACAAAGGGAATAAAGTTTAAGCTTATGGGGTTTTTGTGAACACAACTGAGAGGCCCCAGTGTTGGGATAGGAAATCAAGAGGGATAGGTAAAAGTTTGAGATGGGAAGGTGATTGTCTTTCCCAGTTCCCGGCAAAGGGGAGGCTGAGTTTCTGTGGAGGAGCTGCTAGCAGGCAGGTTGTGACTGTATGGATAGCCATAGCTGGCATAGGTCTGAGCAGTTTCCTCTTCCCACACTTACTCCTTTCCCAGAAGAAATAGAAGCTAACATTTTAAAACTAAATAGCTAATGATGATAGGCAGAAATTCTGTTTTGCAAGTTTGATGCTAGATGGGGAGGATTGATACTCCTATGCACACTTTTCAGTCTTACTCTGTCAATTTGCATGACGTTGATCCATTCTTGCATGGAACAAACTTTTGCTGAATGGGTACCCAGGAAATGTGCAGGGAGTTGAGTTTTAGTGTGTCTCAAACGAGTAGTGGTTGGAATTGTCAAAATGCTGTGCATTTTTATTTCTTAAGGATAATATCCTCCATCTTTTTTAATTACCAGGTACAACTGGAGGTGTGATTGATTTTCTGTACTGGAGTGTCATTACTAGCCTTTCTATATTCAGATGTACATGTTAAAAAGTTTGATTAACCCTCTAGTTAGAGTTACGATGTCTCTGCTCAGTGTAGTTAGTAATTTAAAGCTAAATCATTTCATTTGAACTTACTCTTAACTCCCAGAATGGATGAGTTGGTTTTCTTACCTTACCTGTGTACCAAGAGGAATTATAAAGCTGATCTAGCAAAATGTGTGAGGGACCCCCTCTTTCTTTTTGCTTAGGTAGGTAAACCTACCTCAGCTTTCACTGGGCAAGTAAGAAAATACATCAGCGTTGTCTGAGAGATGTTCACATCTGATGTTAACACTTGCCATGACTAAGATGATCTGTTTCTAATGCGGATGTTTATAATGCTCTGTCAGTAGCAGAAGTAACTGTACAGTGAAAACTGAACTTCACTAGTCACTGGTAGTTGGATTGGCTCCCAGCTGGCATGGCCTCGGCTCCTTCACCCTGAAGGGTTTTTAGGTTGAAACATAAAAACATGCTTTCTTGCTGTAAGATACCCTTTTCTTTAGTCTCTTGGCATTCATAGGAAGATGATGGCTATGCCCATATCAGCGAGTAGTGCAGTGCAATGGAAGGACATCCGGAGAGCAGAACAGTTGGTGCTGAGGACCTGTTGGTGCTGAGGGTGCTGTACACATCCTGAGGGTTCAGGCTAGCCCTTCTGGGGACGGAGTGTCTGTTACTGCATGGACCATGTTGACTGTGCTCTGGAAGTGTACTCTTCTATTGAGTTTAATCCAAAAGGAATCCACTTGGTCTACTCCAAGATGACTTTGTAATGTGAACCCAAGTACAGGATCTGCTTTGAGCAGATCACTGGGTGATTTGCTTCAGAGTGAGCTCTTGATTTGGAAGTGGTAATTAATGTGGATTTACCCAATATGTATTCCTTGCTGATGGGTTCCTCTGACACTTAACACAGCACTACTCAACTCCAGCCCTTCTGTCTTTATAATGATATCACAGGCCGTGAATGGAGAGCGGGGAGGAAGACAGTTGACTTCCTCATGAGCATGGGTGTATCAACTGTATTCCTCTGTATTCTGCATGCTGGAGGGAAAGAGAATGAAGAACCGACTCCTGTTATCTCTTCCCACACTATTTTGAGGGCTAGAAGTGTTTTACATCCCTGAGCCCTGGGCCATTTTAGGTCTAATGGAATTCTGGAATCCTATTTAAAGCTTTTATTTTTTTATTTCAGAGGTAAGACCTATATCTCACTATGGCTGAGAACAGTGTCCCTCAAGGAGAAAGTATCTTCCACGGCACAGCAATATTTTGGGTTGCAGTCTGCAACCAATTTATCTATGTTAATAAAAGTTAGCATCCACTGATTTTGTTATCTTGCTTGGATATAACATTAGAGGGACACTTTGGAACTCCTTATATTTCTTGAAGAAAATGTCACCAATTCACTTTTTCAGTAGGAAATATTTCCGTTCTTTTCAGATTCCTAATGTTATCCATTATCCAGTACATGAGACCCAGAAAAATCAATGTGATTCGTAAACACAGTTGAAACTTACTTGACTTAGTTTACTCTTAACATTTTGCTCACTATAGAAAAGTAAGCAAACATAATTGGAAGAAAGCATACTAGTGCCATTCTTTAATGTTAAATAATATTGGCTGTTATAAAACAAGGGAACAAATGAGTGGTCTTCCAATATTCTTTTTTTTAAAAAGTAGCATTCTTTCACCCAAAATTTTACCACTGCAGACCTTCAGTGCTACTAGGAGCTGTGTAAGCAGCGTGGTAGGGGATCAAAATGCCAGTGGTGCTTCCCCTTACCTGACTGGGGACTGTGTAGGCTGGGTTAGGTCTCATGCTGAACTATTGGTATGAGATTTGTGCCATAACATAGCTGACCACTTGTTTTTCAGAGCAGGTGCTCAGATACCACAGGTATAGTTGACCTTATACAATTCTAGCCTGACACACAGTCATGATTTTGTGCTGTCAGGATGTTTTTCAGTAGCGTGACACTCCTCCTCCACAGTAATGAGTCTGCATAGAAACACATGACTACATCACACAATTAAAAGGAGAACTGTGTATGCTAAGGGATTAGTGCATACCGGTGTGCTTGGTGTGTAACAAACAGTTCTTTCTTTAAAGCTTGTGAGGTATATGGTGTCTAAAAGTAAATTATAAAGTGGTCATCTTACTGCAACTACAGTAGAAATGAAGGTTGAGTCTTGTGTTAGCTTCAAAGAAGTGACAAGAAGAATGAGGTTCTGGAACAATTTTCCAGTAGAGAAAGTGGAAGAAGCAAACAACCAGCCTCTTAATATCCAGGGGAATCTGTGACATGCAAAGGTGTTGAGAAGCCTTGGCTGGCTGCAGGGGAAGAAAACACATAGCAGCCACTTGTTTGTGAGCTATAATGTTTGGAACTATTTCTGCAGGATACAGAAAAATGTTAAAGGGATGAAAGGGTAACTCAACATGTTAGCCAATCTATTTACAGCATGTGGGGAGTCAGTTCCAGCTGTCATAAATTTCCTGATGCACAGATGATTTTGTCATATTAAGAAACTGATTTCAAAATTATTTTCTGTTCTGGTTCTTACAGCATCAATCATAGGAGTGTCTTTTGTAAGAACTTGAATGCAGAGTTTTTTTCAAAACAGAGGTTGCTGACTTAGTTTGTAGGACAGAGTTGGTATTCTCACAGTAAGTCAGAATGTTTCTGGCACTTCATTTTTCGTTATGACTTTGGTACCTGGAAGAGCCGTGAAACATTTTTGCAGAGTGCAGTGTTGCACTCAAGATATGGGGTGGTAAAGAGTCAGTCAGAGATGGAGGTGACAGTTTAAGTTCTAACACTGGTGTTTCTTTTTTGCTGCCAGGAAGCACCAGAAGATGGCATGGTTTGTACAGATGCATGCTTGAAAGTGAATGAGTGAGCTTGTGAAACTGCTATTAATAATCTTGGGTAGGGTGTTAAACACAGTCATAAAGAAAAGCGGCAACATGCAGTATTTTAATCCTTATTTCTTCTTTCTGCCAGTAAGGGACAGCAGTGAAGTCCAGCCTATTTGCCTATCCTATTCTGAGTTTGGATGGCACAGAAAAGGGGAGGGAGAAGTGAAAAGAAAGCAAGAGTGATGTAATCTTGGTGCAACATACACAGAAAGGTCAGCCTGACAAAAAAAGGGTATTGATGATAACTGGAAAAGACGGCACCTTCTCTCAAGAATTTTGACGTAAATTTTTCTGTACCTCCTCTGTATCTGTCAGTTCAACCCTGAAAGGCGCTGGACTTATCCCTCTCACTTTTCCCTTCTCTCCCTTCAGTTCCTAGAAAAAATGCTGTGAGGAGCACAGGGTATTAAGATAACTTTTTCACCATCTTAACTGAAGTGCCAGAGTCTGATAGCTTTGGACAATCAGGGTGTAAAAGTATTTGTTTCATCTTAACAATCCTAATGTTAGAAAAAGTAGGAGTGTATTTTAAATAGCTGTGTTTGTGGGATTCTGCAGTATTAGCAGGCTCTGTGTGGCCTCCCAACATTTTTACTGGAGGAGAGGAGGCGGCTTCCACACCTCACACTGCTCCTTTCCATGTGGAAGGGTCCCGGCTGCCATCCAAGGAGGAGGAGAATTGGTGGAGCTTTGGCTCTCTGAGTCACCATAGCCTGACCAATCCACATTATAAACTGCTTTTTACAAATGGAGACAGAAGTGTATTTGTTTTCCCCCATGGGAGGAAGAGGAGAACAGGAGAAGAGCTGTGTGTGATGTGAAGGGACAAGATGCTGTTAATTTCACTTTAATGAACTGAGCCAGCAGATAAACAGGTTATTTTTTTGGTGTTTGAAAAGCTCAAACACAGAGGCTACTAAGAGGCTATAATGCATGTGGGCACATTTGAAAGGAAATTTTTCTTTTGATCCAATATAGAAAGAAAAGGATTGCCTGTACTGGACCCAAAGTTTGCTTTCATACAGCTGAAACTGGTGAAGGTTTTTACCGGTTTAATGAAAGGGTAGTTCAGTGCAGCAGTTCAAGATTATGGACTAATTGATTAATATAACTCTAGCCTTCTGAAAGTGTAAAGAACTACAAAAATGTAAAGAGTTATACAAATTCTTAGTTAAAAATTAATTAGTACAGATATGAATTTAGACGGGAGAAAAACTGGTTAAAACTATCTCCCCTACCATAATTGTTTCAGCATGTGACATGCTGTGGTTGATAACCACTGCATTGTAAAATTCATAGAAGAACTATGTGGTTAAGATTGATAGTACATAGTTGCTTTGGGTTTTTTTTTTTGTTTTGTTTTGTTTTTTTTTATCATTGACTATCCAGACACTGGTACTTCCTTTTTAAGGGCAGGTTGAGTTTAACTCTGTGACTTGGTCTTTTATGAATTTTTGAGGCAGAGAGCCTGATACACAGTCTGATTCTGATGCATGCCAGGAGTAACTCTGCAGAAGCTGGTGGGCTGCTGTAATGTTGAAATTGCTTTTAGACTGACCACAATACTTACAGGGGTACTTTAAATTTGCTCTTTGCCATCCGGTAGGCTTGTTTCTGTAAATGGGACATTTGAACGTACAGGGACATCTGGGGGATGGCTCATATTTTCTGCTGGTTTAAGATTTTCTGAAATCAGTACATTTACACTAGTGGAGAACTTGGCTCAGTATGAGTAAAGGTGGGATTTTAACAGAACTATCAGATAAGTGCACTCAGTTCACTTCCTTTCATCTCTCAGGTGCTGTCTTTCATTTTCTGTAGTAACTACTGTATTCTGATGCAGAGATACACATAAGCACATTGAGTTGCAAAAGCCTATAGTTCGGATTTTCATGCTAAAGCCGGGTGTCTGTTTATTTCACAAAGAATCTGTGTGTACGTAGAAGTGTAAAGAGGCCCTGATTGTTTTACATTGTTGACCACAGCCTTCGGGCACTGGATAATTATTTCAAACGTCTTTGGTGTAACTAATCTTAACTGGGATCTCAGAGTATCCGTTAAGGATGCTGGAACTCCCTGGTGGTTGGCAGGTTAGAAAAGCTGCACATGTATTTTCACAGTCTGAAATCGCTGAAGGAAGGTTTGCATCAGACTCTTTCTTCTTTCTGTTTTTCTTTTTTTCTGGCTTTATTGGACTAGTTAGAAGTAAACATTGTGTTGGATCATTTCTGGAATTTTATATCTGTGCAGTACCATGTGAATCACTTTGCAGATGGGATGCTTCCAAATATGAAGTCTATAGATGATGTAACAAAATGTAATTTTCAAACTGAAACTGCTCTAACTACAATGGGGGGAGGAAGCGCAATGTATGTATAAAGCTAATATTACAGGATTACAGTCAAGCTTGGAAGGAATACAGGACGTTGGGTTTTAAATGCAGTTCTGCATCTGTAGTTGCATTGCCTCTCCAGTATGCTCTTTGGTGTATTCCTTATGGCATAAGGAGTAGTACAATTAAGTGCAGTTCTGCGCTGAGAAGTGTCAGTGTGTACAGCAAGACTTTCCTTGCTCAACCAATCTGCTTTTTGCTGTGTAGCTTAATGATGCAGCATTGGATTTTCAAAAGCTCTCAACAGTGGCCTATACTATCTCTTGCTGAAGTCAATAGGAGTTTTACTATTGACTCCAGCTGAAGCAGACTAAGTGTGTCTACAGTGAGAACTTTTGTTGAAACCTATCTGTAACTACAGTCCTGTGTGTACATTGTCCCAGAAGGGACTGATGACAGCAGCACCTCTGGTCCCTGTCCCCAAGCCCTTTATCAGTGAAGTTCCTGTCTCCAGTGTCAGCCTTAGTCCAGCAACCCCTGGCTTTTTATGTTTGGGGAGGGACAATAGACAGTAGGACTGATGCTCATTAAACTTCAGTAAATTTGTAGGAACTGCCCAAGGAATGTGTTCAGAAGTGACTTTTTTTCCCAGTTACCTTTAACTTCTTTACCAGTTACACTAGTTCTTGCTGCCTTCAGTGGGCTACAGATCAGTCTTACTGTCCTTGACAGCTGAGACAATGTGGGTTTAAAATGGGGAAAATGTATTTACATTCACTCTCGGAAATCCCCAAACATCTGACAGGGTTTGGTTCAGATTAAGAAAATGCCCAATGCTAAAGCCAGAGGTCAAGCAGTGACCTGGAAAGTTGCAGATGAGGGTGAAACACTGGTGCTGCAAAGCAAAGGAAAGCAAATAGAGGTTTCATCTGATTGGGAACCTGGAGTCAGAATTAATTCTGCGAACAGATGTTTCCAAGGCCAAGTTATGCATGCGTGGAAATGGAATTATAATAGGTGTTGTTTTGGTTTTTTAACAGACACCACAGGAAGCTTTCTGTAATATTGTTGACCTTCAAAACACTTTAGAAACATGGCTGAGTTAAGTCAGGCTACCAAAATGGTGTGGGTCTCAACTTGCTGTGAATGTATAGCTGTGGTTGTTCAGGTCTAATGGTCCTATGGCATTTTTGCTCTTTTAAATATATTCTGTGAACATAAACACTTTGGAAACTAGGTTTCTGATGGTTTTGTGCCTTATATTGGTGCTTAAAGAAGAGGCAAACTCTGATTCAAGGTTTTGCAGTGACAGGGGCATGCAAAGGTATTAATTCACTACTGCCTGTTGAGGGGTGCCTGACCTTCAGTTAGACCAAATGCTGAGCCTCATGTTTTTGTGAAGCTTGCTGGTAACTTAATATCCTCAGGATGTCTACCCTTCTGTCCAGTTTTGTTAAAATTGCACAATAGGTTCAAAGTAACACACAAAGGTATTGTAATTTTGTAAGTATCACTTCCTTAGGAAATGAGCTTTAAAATGATTCTAGTAAAATATTTTTGATACTTTTTTTTTTTTAAGCTGTGTCATATCGATGATTTTCATCTACCATCCAATGGGATTGGTGGACTCTGATCTGAAAATGTGCCCTTGCTATAAGGAGCTCAGTGTTCTTTCCTACTTAGCAAGTTGTAAGAAGAATCTTTGCATCCTTTTCAGCACTAGTGAACAACATTTCTACTTTTCTGTTTATTTCAGTAGGCAGCAGTAGCATTTATCCATCCCCAGGAAGGACTGAGAATCTTGTAGGGCGAGGCTTTGGCCAGGACACCTGCCCCAGGAGTTGCTGCCCGTGTCCCTGCTCCCTCTAATGGGAGTAGAGCTTGGCTTTTGTTCTGTCTATGCTGTTGCCACCAGATTGTGCAGCTAAAGCTGTATTTTGCATTTTGAAATGGAATTTGCACAGGGTGGTAAAATTTTAAAATGGAACAGCTGTTTAGTTTCCCCTCTGGGGTCTATGTAACAGCTATGAGGGTAAGAGTGGCTATAGGAAACCCTTCGTATTGACTGGGCCAAGGACCCTGCTTTACTCCCCTGCAGAGCTTCAGGCTGGCTTTGCTTCTCAGAGGAGGCCACTCTTAGAACCTCATGAATGAAGCAAAAGTCTTCTGGACCCTGCAGGACTTTGGTAGTATTATTTAAGTGCAGAGTGGTATGCCAGCCAAAGTTAAGGCACAGTTAAGACTGTTCTTCAGAGAGTTTATTAGCTTTGTCCTCCATCTAGCAACTAACTCTGAATAAGGGCAGCAGAGTAGTTGACCACCTGGTAGCTAGGTAAAAGCTTAGTTTAATTGTGATAGTGACAAAGAAAGGGAGGAACAAGGAGGTATAGAAAGGCCCTAGATTTGACGTGATTTGGAAAGAATATTCTGGTGGCTTGCTTGTTGGCTTGGGTCTTTGGAGACGTAAGATCAGTTCCTTGTTTTGATGGTTTCTTCCTGTGTGTAATTTAGCTGGTCCCTTAAGGCACCTGAGCCTCCTTTCCCATTTTTAAAATGCAAGCAGCAGATCATTCTTGTTTCAAATAGTCACAGTAGTGTACTTTCAGAGTAAATACCTTCAAGATCGCTGAGTGTCAGAATGCTGAGTAGTCCAATTGCAGTATATATACATTTATACATATAAATGATATAACTGTAATTTTGCTGTGGTCATATAAATATCTGAATTAAAAGATGTCTAAATATCTAAATTCAAAGATATCTAACACAGAAATCCCAGAGAAACTGAGCACGTTCTCTCTTCAAAATACAAAACAAAGCTCTTCTTCCCTTCAGAAGGTACAACCGCACTGCTGTTCACTGGTTTGTTTCTGTCAACAGTACTGCAATAAGATTTGAGAGGTCTGAAAACCTGGTGGACTAATTCGGGTCAATATATTGTCAAGAGCTCTTTGTGTACTTATGCATAGGGCAAGGACCAAATGAAGCTAGGAGAAATGTTTTCATTGTATCACAGACTCATTCGTTCTAGAAGCCCGAAAAGGAGCCCTGATTTCATGAGAATTACAGTTCTTGCTGTCACTGATATCAGTGGCAAGACTTCATTTTTCTTCAGCAACAGCACAGTTATCAGAAGCTTTCACATTTTTAGCATGCTAAATAAATAAATTGCGTGCTATTTTAAGTGAGGATGTGGCTACATTTTACCTTGCCCTGGCATGATGCTCCTGCAGTGATGTGATGAGCCTGCTTAGAGAGCTGATTCAGCCAAAGCTAACCTTAAAAAAAAAGTTATTTGTTTCCCCCAGGCTATGGATTGGCTAGTAAAACCCTGTGCAGGATTATGGCTGCCATTCGGCCCAAACTATTCTTTACGAAAGCAGAACTGGGCTGTATGAATTTGCAGCATATGACACAGGGCACACAGATCAACAATGTCACATGTAATGTAATGGCAACTTCGTTACAACCAGAAAACACATGGCTTGCCTGGTATTTTACTGGTAGGTTTGCAGCATGCCACAGAGTGGATTAACCCTACAGACCTGTCATATAAAATCTTTCCACTTTGTTGCTTTGTTTCACACAATGTTCTGTAGCAGTTAACTAAAGACTATTCATAACTGTGTTAGTAACTAATATTAAATTATGCTCCATTTTTTACATGAATTATCACAAAAAAATTCAAATGAGGAATATTATCCATATTCTGTCTCTCAGAAATGGAGATTTTCATGTATAGATTGGTGCAATCAGAGTGGTAATTTACAGTTGCATAGACCTTCAACAAGTCATGCAAAATCCATGGGGTGTCTATTGATGCTAGAGTTTTAGCTGGAAATCTGATAGAGCTGACAGATGTGTACTGTGCAAGTTCTTGTTCCTTCCCACACAGTTTCTTTGTACTCACTCATCTGTGAACTCTCATCCACAGCATTGATTCCTTCTCAAAGCCAGAATAGCTCCAGTTCCTTATCACACCTTAGGTTAAATTCATTTCTGATGTAGTGTGTGATCCTCCACCAAAGAAAGTTTGATTTTTTTCTGTGATTTACATTGTTGAAAGGGTTCTCTACTAAATTTCTTGAATCTTAACTGTGCATAGTTTAGTGACGTTAAGATACAGAGTCTACGTAAAAAGCATGCATTGTCTGGAAGTTACGTGATTTGCTGAAGTATAGTATTTGTCTTGTGGCTTGCTTCATAGACTTTATTTGATTTTGGTGGGCTGGAGGCAAGGATTTCTTGGCCAAACAGAGATCCTGGTGAAGTTTTGTCTTTGCTTCTGTAGTTCTGGGATGAAGCTTTCCAGTAGGCACTGACCACATGTCCTCGTACCTCTTTGAGCTTCAGTTTCTTTCCAAGCATATTCTGTTTGGTGATAGCATGAGAAATTGATTTTTCTGCTTCCTAGCTGGAACCAGCAGGTAAGTACAGTTGGTAGGTTGAGCTATACACTAAAACTGACACTAACATTGCCATTTAGAAAGCCTTTTAGATACACCCTTCATCTCTTCAAATGGATACTTATTCTGGGTGTTGGAATTTAGGCACTCCAAAGTGCATGATAGTCATAGTCACATCTGTCCACTGCCCCAGGTTTTATCTTGTTCATGTCAAACGTCAGAAAGATGATGTGTGCCTCACAATCCTGGTGAACTGCAGGCAGTTGAGAATGTGTAGTACCTCTTAGGAAGTGCCTTAAAAACTGGTCTACAGCTTGTCAGGCACTTCCTGCTCTGTGGTGTGCACGACTTGCATTTAGTGGAGCGCGAGTGACTCTCGCAGCACAGAGTCAGGCTTCCTCAGAGATTTCTCATTCCAAAACAGTTGTTTTAAATAAATGTAGGGGAGGACAGATACAGGCTGTGATTTTTAGGAATACTAAAGTCATCCTAAGCAGATCAGATTTTTTAATGTCTATATTTGGCTAATTTTGATCATCTTGTGACAATTTTAAATCCCCCTGATTACTGTATGCTTCAGTAGCCTCCAGGTGCTTCTTCTTGTATGTGGAAAACTTGGCAGTTATGAATGTTTACTCCTAATGAGTTGCCTTTTGTGAAAGCACATTGATTTCTAGATCAACATCACAATTTTAAATGGCCTTTGTAAACTCTGTTACAAGTAGCTGTTTGCAAAGTTCAAACACTAAAAATTAATTAAAATCTGAGGCACTCTTCAGTATAAAATATTTAGTTGTTTTCTTTCTTCTTTGTTAGGAATGTCAAACGTTTGTGCTAAATTGGTAACTAATGGTAGCTGCAAGTTAATTTGGTTATTGCTTTTTAAGGCACTACTAAATATTCAAATACAGTTCCACTGTTACAATAACTATGGTCTTTTCTGCATTTGCATTTGTAAAAATAGTGGCTAATGTTTTGGAGCAGGAGTTAAGTGACTGCACATTTACTGATGGCAGCATTTTGAGGACATGTGTTTCTGTTGCGACACAATACAAAAAGTTGGCTGTTGGTTTTCCCTCAGAAAGCTGTTGGCTGCTTACAAGGAACTGGTTGGATTTAGGTTGGGAGAAAGTCCTGAACAAAATGGAAGGGTCTGAGAGTCTGATCTTTCAGGAACCTTAAAGATTTCCAAGGGCTGTATCGGTACTTTGGGGAATAAGCTCCAACCTTACTTCAGTGTTAAGTGTGTGTCTGTGGCAATTTGTGCTCTATGTTGTGCAGGACTGTGGGTGGAATAGTAGAGTTCAGTTCAATAGCATCAGTACTCTGGAAACTGCCTTTTTACCTGCCTGAAACTCCTTTCCGGAATGTGCAGATCTCTGGTACACCTTAAAGTCCCCAGTAGGATGGCTACCTATTAAAAATGCATAGAACAGTGCAATTTTTAAAGGAAGAAGTTCCATTAATTTTTTTCAGGGTGAAGGAAAATCATGTATTTGCAAATGTAATTTCATTTCTGGAACCACATTTTAATTATTTTTATTAAAAGAGCTTCCACAAGCCTGTTAGGGGGGTCTCTTGGTGTCAACACAGGCACAGATATGCAGTGGAGAACATTTTCTATCTGAAGAGCTTTCAGTTTAGACAAAGACACGTTATAATCCCACTCCCACAGACAGGCAACTGAGGCGCAGAGGTATTTAGTAAGGCAGCCAAGGTTGTGCTGGAAAGTTTGCAGCAGAGCTGGAAACTGGAACCAGAATTTCTGTGTCTAGTTTATTGGTTTACCCACAACACTGCCTTGTCTTTCAATTAGCGCCTTCCAGCAGTGAAATCAGGTGTTTCTCAATAGCTCCTTAGCAGAGTGGATGTGTGGACAACCTCCAAAGGTGCTGCTCACCTGCACTTCTGCTGGGAGTGATCTGAGCCATTCCCCTTCTTTGTGGGCAACAGCAGCGGTGGCTGTGTTAGGCTGAGAGGCAGCGTAGTACTGTGCACGCATCTGCTCACCTGCTCTGGCTCTTAAACAAAAACATTCAGAGTGCCAAATAGTCTTCCTGATGGCATTTTCTACTCCTTTTGTCGCAGCGTGAAATAAATGAAAAAAGCCACTGGCCTCTCCAGACAGCCATAACAAAAAAATGAGAACAAAGCTTCATTTTTTATCCTTGCTGAAATGTTTATTTGAAAGCAGCACGGCAAGGTGGAATAGTTTGATTTGATTAGCAAGTCTAAATGTATTAGCAGCAAGACAGAAACTATATTACAATTAGTGATAATTAGTTGCACTGATTACTTCAGACTGCAGTACTGTTTGACAGATGTTTTTCTGTGGTATGGTATTGAAATAGGAGGGTGCTTTACCCTTGTGGTAGTTCTTAGCTTTCCTTCTGGTGATATCTTTGTCTTGTCACTGTGTGCTAACAAAGTCTCCACTGTGGCTACTGTAATTAGTGGCTTTGCAAATACAAATACTCTTTTAAAAGTAAAGTTTAAACTGGGAGAATACCTCTTAGTGTTGAGTCTTCTCGTATCGATGCTTGACAGCCCTAGAGAAGGCTTCTTGTTCTCCATGGAAACAGTTACGGCCCAGCCCATCATCCCTGCTACTGCCTATCAGTCCTGTCCTTGAAGTCTGATCCAGACCCCATTAAATACCACAAGAGTCTCTCCTTTTACTGCAGAAGACTTTGGATCAGATGCCTGCAGTGAGAGAGGAATCCAGCTTCACTGTTCATTCAGCCCTTGGTTTCTGTAAAACACAGTAGGGATGGCTGGTGTTGTCAGGATTAGTAGCAAAAAGATATTTCTTGGGGTCAGATTAGGTAGAGTAAAACCCTTTGGGGGACCATATCCCACAGGGAGGAAATGACCTCTTCAGCTGGCTTGCTCAGGCCCACCTATGCAGAGAAACATGGAAACCAAATTGCCATTTTCAGACTGAGTAGCAAGCAGGGAGGAGAATGAGTATTCAGGAGCTACAGTTTATGTCTCTATAAACCACCTCATATTCACTGCTTAGTTACAAGGTCCTGAAACATTCCTGTGAATTACAGGTACTGCTCCGAAGAGAATCACTTTTCAGATCGGGTATCCTTTTTTATAGATGGTTGCTCTATCAAACACTGGCTGTGAATCCTGTGACACAATCATGTTCTCTAATTTCCAGCAACTATATAGAGCTAACCCCACTGGCTCAGCCTCATGATGATAAACATATTAGGCTCTGACAATCATTCTGTTCCTTAGGAATAAACTGATACAATTTTGGATGTCTTGCTTTTGGTGTATGAGCAATAATCCCATTATCAGTCATCCAGAATGAAGTGCATTATGGTATGTATTAATATAGACCTGTGCACCGTCTGTGAGCTGTTTGGGGACAGATAAGCTAGAAATATGAATTTATACAAGCCAAATGTTTCTGGGTTTCTCCTAAATATACCTCTTGTGTTATTGTACACATGTTTTGCTTGTTGTTTCAAAACAGGGGTTTACAGACTACAAAGTACTTCTATCAGTTGCCAGGCATGATAGGTCACAGAGGTTGAACATCTGGAATTGCCCATGAAAAACATTTGAAGATTTCCGGACAGCTAGCTCTGTAGAAAGGCCTTGGTTGCTAATACTGCGTGACCTGTCACTTCATGCCTATCAACTCTTTTAGAAATGTGTGTGTATTTCCAGCCAGGTGAAGTAATGAGTCAAATTTTAATTAGAAAAAATAAAATGTAGGCTCTGTCTTACCATTCAAGAGATGAGATGTTTATGTCCTCTACTAATAAGGCTGTATTTCTGGATGTTTCGTTTGGCAGATGACCTATTCCTTGTCACCGCTCTGATAACATTGAGCATTGAAGGATTTTCCTGTGTTCTGATATACTGGGGATCATTCTGAGTGACTTGTACCTTGTACAGTTCTCCAGGTCCATTGTTAGTTTGCAGTGTAAAATCAGGGTAACTGTACAGCAAGTAAGGAAGTGTCAGCTAACTTATGTTGTCAAGAAATGTTAGGAGAGATTTGTTTGCTGAGTTTTTTCTCTGATGGTGGGATCCTGCCCTTCTGCAAAGCTCTGAGCACCCTTGGTGCTTGCTGACTTCTCTGGCTGTGGGGCATTTCAGAGGGGAGCTCAGCACCTGGCAGGACTGAGCCCAGAGCTTGCAGTGAGTTGCAGCAGGAGCAAAGTGCCAGCTCTGGTCTTGTTCGAGGAGAAAACAATCACAGAGTTTGGGAGAAGTACACAAAATGTGAAATGAAATAAATTTCAGGAGTACCTAAGAAATAAAGAGGGGGGGAGTGTGAAGAAAGCAGGAATGAAGGAAGGAGGCTGACTAGTTGCAACGCCTTATGGCAAATGCGCCACAGTACTCCCTCCTGCAATCGCTGCCTCCCTCTGTGTGCCCTTTCCCGGTTGGGAGCCTTCCTTCAGGATTACAGAGTTGTCCCACTTTTTGTCTTCCAGCTTCCTTTAATAAAAAGACTTTGCTTTTACACTTCCCTCTCTTCCTCAGCTCTCCAAGCAATTAATAAGCACAAATTAATACCAAACTCCCCAAGCCCTTGTTGTAGATAGTGCTTGTCCCCCTTTCCTTTGTTCACAGGCAGGTAAGGTTAAAGGATCAGGCTAAGTGATGTGGTGAAGGTCATGCTAAGAGTTTGTGGCAGAGGTGGGAAGTGACCTGACTTGTATGCAGATCCACAGAGGTATTTTGCAGCTAATAGCCCCTTGAAATCGAAAGCTTATAGATTTGTTTATGGATCTGGACCTTATTTCTAACAGCTGCACTGTCTTTGTCGTATCTACCTAGTCAGCAGAAGAGACTTCACTGAAATAATTGTGCTCATGTGGCTTTGCAGCTGTAGCAAACAGGAACTGCACAGTATCTCTTTAAAAAGTATATGAGCTTTCCTGCATTTTCCCAGTGCAAATGGAATACTTTTCTCTAGCTTGAGTCTTACAGGCTTATAGTTAGCTGGTCAACATAATGAGTCAAAAGCCATCTGTGAATGCATGGTTTCCTTGGAGCATTTGTATGTAAACTACAATGTCATGACAGCAGCCCATAGAAAACTTCCTTTACTGGAATTGTAGAAGGTGGCATATTTATTGGTCAGCTGAAACAGGAAGTTTAAATGAAGGAGAAAAAGGGTAGGTGATATAAATCTTGTTACGAGGAGCTTCAAATATGGAAAAATTGGATTTGCAGAATTAAGTGTAACTTAAGATGAGACATTAGAAAAGACATAAGGTAACCTTCTGGCTATCTTGCTCTATCTGTCTTGATTTTGGCAGTGCACCTGCGTAGGACATTAAACTGATTGTCTCAGGATATATGCTTGAGATAGAGTAAACTACCTGATATTAATTTAGGAAGAGGTGATAATGGTATCATGCTGACAGTGTACATTTGTAGTGATCGACCCTGACAACTGTTTCTTTGAAAGCTCTGAAACGTAAGAGCATGAATTTTCATTAATGAAAAAAAAAAAAAAATTAGAGACATGCCTAAAAGTGAAATTAGAGACAACTTTATACCAAGCTATTAAAACCTGTGTTTTTAAAAAAACATTACTTGGATTCTTGCACTGATCAGAATATTGTATTAAGGGCCTGTCATGACCTGCTGTACTCTTTGCAGAAAGCTGGTAGAAAGCCTGGAGAAACCAAATCAGCTTAGAGCCCAACTTCACAACTACATCTTTTCTTAGTTACTTGGCAAAATGACAGTCCCTCTACCACTCAGGACGGTGTCTTAAAAATCAAAGTCTGAAGTTGGGTTTGGATTTCATAGCTTGATTATGTATATTAATTTTTGTGTATACATATATGTATTTTTACATATATATGTATGTAATCTCAGTGTGAGCATAAAGCTTAGAGTCAATGCAAGTTTTCAAGTCTTTGAAGCTGACTTACAGAACATCCTTAAAAATAAAGGTCCCAACTGAGTTATTTTAAAATGTGTAATTTTAAAATACAAAAGCTTTATTCTGCATCCCCAGTGATGCTTCTGAGAATCTTTTGCCAAGAGGAAGTAAATGGATATGAGCATAGCAACCCCAGATAGCTACTGCCTGAGACAACTAGTCAAAAGCAAAACTCTGAACCCCTCTAAACACGAACTGCTGTCAAATGTACAATGAAGCTCACTTAAAATAATACTGGGAATGGTTTTCCCTTTGCTAGTGTAGTTCAGTTGTAACAGAGTTAGTCACCATTTGTAGCCATAATAGATAAAGTCATTTCACTGGTTTTTGAAGCTGATAATATTGCTTTAACTACAGTGTTACAGGTCATACAGTCTTTTATACAGCTGGTCACCCTCAATAAATCTGTTTTTAAAAATCATTTGGCAGTTGTGGAATATATGACAAGTGTCTTATTGGATCTAATCTTTATATAAAACATACTTAGCGGTGTTCACTATATAATACTTGCCCTGTTAAATTTCAATTACTATCATAGTTAGGAAATACTGATTTAAAGTGCCCTTCTAGGTGGAATGGAATGGTGCCTAGTATTTAAAAGAGCCATTTTTCTTTCTCTTCTACTTTCTAGTGTTTTTTGAACCCAGTGTCCTATGCTAGGTCACATTGGGTAATATCACGGACTGAATTAACACAAACATAAGCTGATGCAGCCAGGTGCATTATGATGTCTGTGTGCAGCTGTATTAGAAAATTGAATGAGGCCTATATTAAATGTAGATTTGTCTATCTGTTTGCAAAAGAATAAAAATCTAGAAATGTCTGAAGTTACCTCTTGGAGCAGACATTTGCTGCTGTTCATGGATAGGGAATATTACTCTGGTGATTATTTTCTAGAGCTAGTTACTGCTATGCTCAGGATTACATACCTGAAGTCATTAGAAATGACACAGTTGTGTTTTAGCACTGCAATCATCTAAGCATATATCCAAAATACTTGAGGATATTAAAACATTTGCAAAATATAGCTGTGTTTTATATATTATACCTGAGCAGTTGCTTTCTAGAAGTTGTGCCCTGGAAACTTTTGCAAATTCCCCCTCCTTTACTAGGACAGCAAATCTGCTGGCTTGCTTTCCCAGCACAATGTGCAACATAAAGCATTGCTGGCTTCAATTTCCTCCTGAACCTCTCTAACTTTAATCTTGCAGCCTCCTGCCCTCTCTTGCACTGTTTCCTGGTTATCAAGTAAGAGCGGGGGGTCACTTGGCTTTTCAGAATTTGATTAGTGCCATTGATAAGAATCATTCAGTTTGTTTGGGACCAGCAAAAGTGATCCAAGTAGCAATTTGCAAAATCTGATTTATGATTTAACATCACTTTAAAAAAACTAATTAGTGCCACTGTTAAGGGCTCTCAACTGTGTACGTTCATATTGATGAATTTAGTGCCAGTGAAAAGCAAGATAGAAACAATCCAGCCAAAACAAATGATGTTTCTGTGACACAGAGCCCGTACTCCATTATAGATACCCAGTGCTGCAGTGCATACACTCCTTCCTCTTCTGTTCAACCTGACTGTTTTACTGTGTGCACTTTTCTTTCTGGAGAGTGAGTTCCTCAAAATGCAAGCTGTAGTAGTGTGCTGCTGTCAGTAATGGTAGGTGTTGCACAGGTGATCATGTGTCCATGAT
This sequence comes from Pandion haliaetus, assembly GCA_013401275.1. Classification (NCBI taxonomy): domain Eukaryota; kingdom Metazoa; phylum Chordata; class Aves; order Accipitriformes; family Pandionidae; genus Pandion; species Pandion haliaetus. The sequence continues at coordinate 40,732 of VYZV01009877.1, read as the reverse complement.
TTCTGTATCCACCATGTGGATATAGTTTTCTGTGATCCTACTATAAATTAATTCACAGAACATTCAGTTTCTTTTGTTCTGTAAGAAATCGAAACTGCAAAAATCCACCTCATTTGTGACCAGAACTTAATGACAGCAGCCAAGTTTGCCTCTGATGTAAGTCAGTGAATTTAACTTGGACGTAAATTTGACAAAAGTCTTTCCAATACTTTAATGTTTGAACAGTGGTACAAGATCTTTGCACGTTTAAGACAGTTTTGCACTGCTTTCATTAAAGAAGTAGTTGTAAGAGTGGAGGTCACTGCAGTCACTGTACCTCTTTTCCTTTTCTCTGGTGTCTGAACTTTGCAGTCTCCCAGGCAGTAAGATGTTACTGTTTTACATGCTGAGGCACTGAGAGATCAATGGAGAGATTTTCAGGAATGCCTAACACTTCCCCCCACTCTTGTCAGTGGGAACCCTTGGCCACTCTGGAAGATGAAGCTTTGTGGCAGAGGTGAACACAGCACCCCTTGTCTTGAGTCCCAGGGTAACATCACAAAGGATTAATCAATGTTAAGTGGGCCATGGCTAAGGCACAGCTTTGAAGCTTTCGTGCTCTGAAAATCTACCAAAATCTGATTGGTGGATCTTTTTTGGAAGATAAGAACCTACACTTCATCTTTGAGCACCTGGCTGGTAACCGTGTGTTATCTCAGGTTCTCCCTGGCAGCTTTAGTAGATGTGATCTGGTAGCAGCCCCTCCACAAAGGGTCCCTGCGCTAGCATGCCTCCCACCTGAAAGAGCCCCATGGGAAGGCCCCTGTTTGCCAGACATGTTGGAGTTTCAACTCAGATTCTGTTTAATCATTGTTGAGTTAGGCAGCCACAAGATAATTTCTAGCTTTGTGGATGGGGCTCCCTCTGTTTTGAACGATACTTGTTTGCTATGCCCTTTTTTATTCAGTAGGCTGTCAAGTTGGCATCTGCTGAGAAACCTTCTAATCTTGGCCAGTGTTGGTCAGCCATTTGCTCTGCGCTGCAATGAGAAACTGCCTGCATAGCGCACATCAAGCAATGTGCCAGTCTTTATCCTTGTCAGCGTTATGCAAATCCTCAGCACTGATGTTAATGCCAGTTTGGTTTTTATAGCCTGGTGACAGCAACAGCCCTCAATATTAAATACAAATGTACGTACACAGTTACAGCAATGATTACTCTAGATGTTCAGCTAGTCATAATATTTGCACTTGGCGTGATAAGGAGCTTTGAATGATAATAGCACTATAGTAGAAGCTTGTTAAAGTGACAGTAACCCTGGTGTCATTATTGAGTGGTGCACTTGCGCTTGCTTTCCTACAGCTTTCACATAGACTGTCCCTCTCCATTTGCATGTATGTAAAGTGTAGAAAGAGAATGTGCTCTAGCTCAGCTTGAGGATGCCATGTGAAGTCCTCTAAGCTTCTTTAACAGTTTCATCTGCTCTAAGACAGCACTGAGACTACAGAGTGATCATAGTCATTAGGAATTTTTTCTGCATTAAGTCTTGTTTCATTAAAATAATCCAGTCCTGATGTAGGATAATCGAATCCTAATAGATGCTGCTTTTATTTACTAACAGAAACAAGGCTCACAGCCTCCATCTGGCTTCTTTAAATGGTACCAGCTGCAAAGGGGAGCAAGTAAGAGTCACGCTGTCATACCATGACAGCATTTTGCGTTTTGTCTTTCTGTTTTGGCTAAGATGATAACATATCAGAAGAATAACAGCAGCTATCCTAAACCCTGTGTCTTTTTCCAAAATGCAGCCATGCAGCCTGGCTTCTATTTTGGGAATTCCTGGGATCCCACACCACAGCTGGGTCATTAAGACCCAGGACACTTCTGCTGTCAAGTGAATAGAAGCAAGCTTCCAGAATTTGCTGGCAGGGTCAGTACTTGGGTGCCATTGCACCCGCAGATGTCATTCAGTAAACCCCAGCCAACAATCCCCCACTTCCTGAAGTCCCACTCCCTCTAGGCTTGGGCTGGTCAGAGTTCCCCTTGTGCTTCGGGATCTCTGTTGGCTTCTAGGACTGTTAAAGACTTGTTAATGCAGGGTTGTCTTTATGTGGTCAGGGTTATGGCCAGCTGCATCAGCACATGAATGCCCCTCTTCTAAGGGTTTTTTTGTGTGCATGGTTGTAAAAACTTGGTCCATGCTGTGCTTGGGGAACATTAGCATATAATAGTATCTACTGGCTCTTGGGATTTTGGAAAGGGATGAAAAGAAATATGTTTCAGTGGATGAAATATTTTAATAACTACGCTATTGCATTCAGCTTCTGCCAACAGCATGGTGTGAGGATGATCTGCATGATCTGCAGAAGCAGTGAGGACCCTCAGCTTTTGCAGTTGTGCAGCATTCATGTCTGCTGGCCGTAAGGTTGACTGACTGCAGTACTGGACAAGAGAGGGAGGGGTGCAAGTAGTGTGGGGGGAGACAGGCTCAAGGAGGCTGGGGGCCACACATTGGCTGGACAGTAGGCCCTCACTGCAGCCCAAACCAGATTTCAGAAACCTGCTTGTGTGCCTAATCTTGAAAAGGTAGATTCTTGATGGTTTGTAAAACTCAGGCCCTCTAATCTGTGTTAATCTTACACCCAAAATAAAAACACAGTGGGTGAACCTCTATTACTGTGTATAGATTTTGCCTCATCTAGCTCTTTGCTTGGCACACCACGCAAGACTTGCAGCTTTCACTTATTTATTGCATGTTACAAGTCCTCATAAAAAGAGCCAAGTGAGGTCTAACCAGAGATCTGTCTTGCCAAAGCTTTGGCTTCCAGTCCTGACCAGTAATGAATGGTTGTGTAGAGAGAGCTCCCTGGAAAAAGAATGTAGATGTATGCCTGCAAACATGTAAATGACAACAATACTAAAATCATATATTTTTATATGAATGATAACTGAATACTCTTGAGTTATTTAAAAAAAAAAAAAGTGCCTTTTCATGTGATATCCAAGAGACCTCTCTGGTAAATAACAGGCACTTTTGAATTAGTCTTTAATTTGACCTATATTCAGGAAAGCTCTCTGGCCATGAGCAGGAAAGCTCTCCCCAAGCATTAATAGAGCCCCATGGAGCACCCAAGCTATTTGCCAGGTACTGTACCACCCATGTCCCCTCTGTGACAGAGGCCTCTCTGATGCTATTAAGAACAAGAGGGATGCAGGAATCGCAACTAACTGACTTATGGCAGAACAAACACTAATGAAAAAAATGTAGTGATTTCAAATGGGTTTCTTGTTAAAGCTGGTGTTCTACAAGTAATAATCACATTTGGAGCAGTCTGTATTGGCAGATAATGTGCCTTTAATGCCATTTTATCACTTTGCCTCCTTTTCATCATGAATAACTGAGATTAGAGCACATTATTTGCCCAGGAAGCCCACAAAAGTCCCTAACTAAATGTAGTTACCTGAGTGTCCTCATTCAGGAGACAGGAGTTGCTTCTTTGAAGCCATTTTGTTGAACATTTAATGTGTATCTTTATTCCAGTTCTTCTGTGTTTAATATGCAATACTGCAGTTTCCATATATATTATATGTATGCTTCTTCTAAAAGATTGGAATAGCTCTTTTTTTAAATTGCGTTTCAATTTTGTTTTACTTTTGCAAAATTAATGGGCACTAGACAATTCATTTATGTTAAAAAAGAACATGTGAGGGTTTTTGACAATTTGTCAAAAGACAGAACATTCTGATTTGAGACTATCATTTGCATAGTTTGTGGTGAAATTTGAAAAACATGGAGCAGTTGAACTCCAACCCAGCAGATATTTCTTTTTCTAAGGTAAATTCAAATGAAACACTGACAAGATACATATTTTATCGTCCTTTACTATCTTGAGTACATGTGTACAGCTACTTAACTAATGCTACTTAACTAATGTGTTCATACAGATTAATTATGTTAGTATTTTGCAGTTCAAGTTAATATATGCTGTAATCTTATGCATATTTCAAAATCATAAAACTATGCAGGATTGTTGTAGTTATCCCAGAAATAGCTATTATGTGTACACAGAAATAGAGTTAAAAGATTAAAGTTTGGAAGTGTATCAAGCATGTTTTAATATGGAATTGCAACATTTAACCACATGGATGTTCTTGACTCTGCTTTCAAGCAGTGTCTGGCCTTAGTCATACAATTGTGATTACTACAATTTACTGTTTGTAGCACTGTTTTCGATTGATCTGGTTTGTTTCAAAACACAGGAGGGATTTTGTCCCTTGCTTATTTTTATATTTGTGTTTGTGCTATCACTTCAGGACAGAGTAAGGTTGACTTCATTTTCTGTCATATAACATGCTAAAATGTACAAGAGAGATGCTATAGCATCGGCTGTGACTTTTTAACACAAATAATGGGAACACAGAATTGGTACTTTCTTGTTGTTACTTCATAAGTATTGTAGCAATTCCTATGAATGTCATTGACAGCTCAAGATCTTTTCTCCTGCCCTTTACAGAAATGCAGAACAAAAAGGATAGATCCAGTCCTGAGATCTTACAGTCTAAGTTACCTTAATTTGTAATAAAAATTAGCACACAGTGTTATTATGATCTGAAATAATGCAGTAAGGTACATTTATAATGAACTGACTTCTAGACAAGTGTGATAATATATTTTTACATGAATAATAAAATGTATTTTAAATTAAGAAAAATGAACCATGTTCTTTGCAGTTGTGAAAATGCCAATACTGAAACTCCAGTAAAGTCTTAGGTATTCTGGAGTCTTTTGTCAAGGAGCAGTAGCTTGTCATGAAAACCCTGACTGGTAATTGCGCTGTGTGTGTCTTTTATCATCCTGTCTCTCCACTGGGGAGTTTGTCGTCAGTGTGTACTACCACAAGCTCTAGCTGGGTAAGCTTAGTAGAAACAGCGTGTTTTAAGCAAACTTGTCCTGAGCACAATGGTCATTAATACCTTTCCTGAATACATTAGTAGTAGTTTAAAAGAGGTGCTGCACTGGATGGGCAAGATTCAAAGCTTGGGAAGCCAATCCTATTGATTCCAGAGGCTTTTGTCTCACATCTTACATTCAGACCTGTCACGTCTTGCTTAGAGGAGGGTCTCAAAAGAATTTGCCTCTCATTTCTATTTCCTCTGCAGGCAGACTGAACACCTCACTCAAGTGCAGCAGTGTACAGTGGCCAGTGTCCTGCTCCAGGATCATCTGTGCCAGATGCAGCATGTTAATCACATTCGTGCTTTGCTGGTCAGGTGGCTGGGGCAGGGGAAAGCTTGATATAGGAGTGCTGCCAGAAAATGCACTGCCTGACAGACATGCTTCTCTTAAGTGCTTGCTTGTCCTGGCACGTGATTCAAGATGGTGCTGAAATCCAAGGAGTGATGTTCAGCTGGTTTTTGGAAGTGTTTCTTGGTGTTGCTCTGCTCCCATTGTGGTCAAAGCTGTAGGAACTGAAATGGATGCCAGGATGCTGAGCTAGGGTGGAGAGTGGTGGTGTCACCAGAGATACCACGAGCTGTAGCTTCCCTTGGGAGGTCACGAAAAGTTGGGATCAGCTAGGAAACTGTATGTAGAAACATCACTGTTTTTCAGAGACCGCAACTCCCAACATCCCTTGAAGATCTGTGTCTCTTTGTTTACTGCTGCCTTTGTATCAAGCTTTTGGTTATTTCTGACATCTGTACACGGTCAGCTCAGTGATAGCAGTCTGTATCTTTCCTGCAGTCCAACACTGTGTCCAACTTCCAGTTTCTCATGTCTTAACTGTTGGCAAATCATTATATGTCTCTGACCTCAGTGTCCCCATATGTTGTTGAGGATAGTCAAACTCTGCTTTAATGTAATAGTTAATGTGCAAATGCTTCGAGATGCATGCATAGGAAAGGCTGCAGTGTCACTTCTACCCAAGTTACTGCACATGCTATTTTCTCTTCAAATATGGGAGATGCCTACTGTATCACAATTTTTTGTGGCCAGACCTTTTCTGTAGCTAGCAGAAGCAAGGCAGTGAATGCTATGGTTTATACAAAAGAAGAGGAATAAAGGATGAACAACAACATGTTATGACCGGGAATTCTAGCCGCACCCATTGAAATCTATTGATTGAAAGGAGAACAAGATCAGAGCACTTATGCTTTTATTAATGATACTGACAGTTTCGTATGAGTGGAGAATGGCTTGTAATTAGGTTTGGAACCATTATTGATTATTGTCATTTTCAGTATCGATTATCTTACCACTTGGAAAAAAAAATAATACTGAGACTCCTCAGCAATGCAGAGCAGGGCCTCTTTGGCCTGCCTTTCTGCCACTGCAGTGAAGATTAAGCTGCTGCTTATGATCAAATGAAGTCCTGTCAGCCATGTGGGTTGGGCTTTTAGTTTAATGACTCTGGCTGCACTCTCTTCCTCCTGCATGGTATCTTAGTTCATTGGCTGCCGTTCAAGGAAGGATACACCCATTCCTTTCCTGAACTGCTTTCCAGTATAAATTTCTGAAGGAGATGGGGGTTACATCCTTACATCTTAGATGGAGAGGCAAGATTAATGGTAGTTATTTGTCAGCTGATAACCTCTGAAAAGAAAACATATTTGTCACCCACCCCTACAATCAATGTTGTATAAAGCCACGCATATAATGACTTCGAACAAATGAGAATATCCATGATACGAGCTAACAGGACTGAGGCACAAAACACACAGAACTCCTTTGAAAAGTCTCTGTGATCCATCTGATGCCTCAAATAATCACCATCAGTCTGTAAAAACAGACAGTACAGTAACTTTAAACAGCTCCAAAGCTGCTAGATTTCAAAGGCCAGCAGTGCTGACCACTCAGCATATCCGTAAGATTGAGGTTATATAAAAATACATTCTGAAGCAAAGGAAAGGTGTGCTTTAAAAATAACAGCAATGCCCAAGTTGCTCTTCAGCTGTGGTGACATGGCTCATAAAGGAATTTTGTGGATGGCTCTTTCAGAGGAGAAGAAAACCTGTGTGGTTCAGGTCTGTTGAGGTCACTGCACCTCTATCAGCACCCTGGGAGAGCAAAGCTGCCTGTAGCAGAGGCTTTGCATTGTGGCGAGGTTTAGAGGGCATTCCAGTGACTGGGCAGTATCGTTCATTTGTCTCCTGTATTCAAAACAAAACAATAAGAATTCTGGGGAAGAAAAAAATTCCTCAAATGCCTGGGATTTTTTCCAAGCCTTTTGCAGCAAGAGCATTTTTCTGAACTAGTGCTGAGTATTGAATTTTTGCCTAATGGAAGTTTCTTTGAACCCAAGAAGATAAAGTGTTTCCAGTGAATAAGAAGAAAGACAAAAGTATGCTATTTTTTCCCCTTGGTCAACTTCTGCTAGATCTTAAGGTTTTGTTTTTTCCACCATTTCTGTTTTGATTAGTATGGAACATCTCATTCCACAGTGGATTTTTTT